>JAECUM010014910.1:0-71918 GCA_016617855.1 Megalonaias nervosa | reverse complement strand
CGACCCATTATTATTATTATTATTATTATTATTAGTAGTAGTAGTAGTAGTAATAGTAGTAGTAGTAGCAGCTGTATGCTGAGTTCCAGTGCTCACACTTAACACTTAAACAGAGGGCTCTGCTACTTTTCCAGCAGCATTGAGTTTATTATTCTCCAAGAACGCTTCCTTACAGATGTTTCCCAGACTTCATAGTGTTCAATATTTCTGTTTGTCTACTTAAGTAACCATCTTGCATAAATTTTCCAATGTTTTCTTCCAAGATGGCGTTTTGTTGTTTTTTTTCTTCAATTATTTAAATATATGTAGAAATATCGTTAACTTCGTTGGCTCGAATTACAGATTCTTGAAATGATTTTACGGTTATCTAGATCCTACTGGAGATTGTTAGATGGAGTTCATGAAATTCTCAAGGACTTTAGGGAATGTGATTTTCGTAAGATTAAGATTATAGCGGCATTTTCCTTTCAAACAAAGTAAAAAACATACACTTGAACTTTGAGCTGGAACGACGCAGCGTGGCAACATTTGGATTCTATCTTGAAGAGAGTCGTTTCCATTAAACTTAATCCAGATGAAAGGCACCACACACACACACACACACACACACACACACATTTATTACGAATCTTTGGTCTTAAACTATTTAACAGAAAAAAGCGAAACCAACAAGTTTAGTAAATTCAACAGATCATTTATTTCCGTGGAATACAAAGTGAAGATTCAAAACACATTCACAGTATTGTGAATAAATTCCAAATAACCTAGCACAAAAGTATAGAATATTCTAAATGAATTCCACTAGTCCTGAATGTCCTGATGTGCCGCAATCCTGTTATCCATAATGTCTTTGAATGGATTCTCAATAATCCAAAAGTAGTCCAAAAAGTCAATGACCACTTTATAATTCTAATGAATAATTTAAATTAATAATTCGTCTCCTTTTTGTTTCCGAATTTGCATTTCCATTATTTTTTTTCTAAAGCTGAGTATTTGTTAATTCCTGTTCTGTCTGGGTTTTTATTGTACTTCCTTTAATTTCCTATCGAAAGCCGGGAATCAAATCCAAAGTACTGCCATCCAGTATTTAATTTCCCACCAAATCCAAAACCAAAATATTCTTCATCTCATTTTTGTTTGCTTCAGAAATCATAATGGCTGGCAAGCTCAAGCAACTCGTCCATTTTCAAAGACTGAACCCCAAATTTTCTGTTACTACTCCGTGGTCTTAAGCCATCAAGTTTTCAAACAATTTGTTTCTCCAAGTTATGAGTTGAAACTTTAAGAGGAACTTACAGTATTTTGAACTAAATTTCATATAATCCTAAATGTTCTGTCACAAGACCAAAAACGTTTAGAACTTTCCGAATGAATTCCAATATTAAATGTGCTGATGTACGAATAGTCTTGAATAAGCTGATGCACCACAGTCTTGATGTGTCACAATGATATACTCCATAATGTCTTTGAATGAGTTCACATTAATCCTAAAGAAGTGTGCTAGTAAAAAACGTCAAAGAGCAGTTTGTAATTCCAATGAAAAATTGAAATAAAGGATTCCTCTCAAAAATTATATCTGAACACAAAGAAACCGTCTGATCACAGATTCCCAAAAACTGATATTGAACGGAAATGAAGGCTTTGTTTCTATATATACTAATTTCACTTGAACAAAGACACAAAAGAATTTCCTAATGAAAAAGTCATGAACTCAAATCCAAGAAAACATCTTTTTAAAAAAATTTGAAAAGTCAGGTAGGCTAAAGCCCAACCCTTAATCACGGACAAAGATAAAGCAAATTATATATATATATATATATATATATATATATATATATATATATATATATATATATATATATATATATATATCATTTATATATATATATATATATATATATATATATATATATATATATATATATATAACGTCGGGATGCCGTGGTGGTGATAGTGGTGGTGGTGTTTGTGGTTGATTTTTCGATATGACGATTAATAAGCAACACAACTGAGAGTGAATTATACGGTTTTACTCGAAACACTAATGCCACGATACGAGGCGTCCCTAGAAAATGATAATGGTCTCATGAGGAGAATTCAGTGTCTGAGTATCTTGAAATAAATATTTACATTCAGTTTTAAAGACGTAAGTGACAGTAAAAATGTGATCATGTCTTTAAATTTCAAGGTGGTCTCGCTCTGTTACAGATAAATGCTAGGCTTCATGGTCAGGTCAACACGTCTGATAAGACATGTGAAATATAAACGATAGTCGTATGCATTCATGTATACAATTACCAAATGTCCAATTTAACATACCGGATAATATTTATTTATTTATTTATTTATTTATTTACTTATTGTTTGTTTGTTTGTTTGTTTGTTTGTTTGTTTGTTTGTTACAGTTTCAAGTAGTGTCCATAAACATGGCCAAAGGAGCGAAGAACATAATTTACTGAATATTAATTTGATTGTTCCACGAAGATGTCCCAACAGCATAATTTAACCCTCCAATTTTCATTATTTTGAAATTAGTATGATTCCTTAAAAATGGTGTACTTGGTGTCCTTAAAAATGGTGTACTTGTTTATTTTGCACTGAAAATAATGATCTATTATATAATTCGGGTCCATAGAAACAAGCATTCATACATCTTTAAAATATTGTTTAAATTAATATCATAATCAATAGTAACATTCCAGAGAATGGTCAAATATCTGAAACTTCTGGAAGGTTATTTGCATAAATGCCACTTCTCTTTTAATATAGTGGCAACATTCATTTATATAAATTCAAAACTTTGAAATTATTTCACATATTATAAAACATATTGTGTGGGCGGTCTTTAGGGTGAAGATTTAGAACATGAGGTTACATCATATATTTTCAATGCATTTACACAATATAACACAAATAAAAACCAACATGCCCCTTTACCTGAATCAGTTCTGTTCTTCTGTTATAACCCTAATACTTCACATCCTACTGTACGTACAAGAACGAATTAAGCCAATTTAATTGCTTGCTTAGCTGCTGACAGATTCCCTTGAAGCAGCAGGCGACTATAATGAACTTGCTAATGAAGGCGATTTCTCTCATGAATGTGACAGAAGATACCTGGAGATTTCATAGTAATGAACAAAATTACAATGCAAATCAGAACAGTAGAGTTTTGAACTCTAATTGCAGTACAAAATTTCCAAAGCAATCTGAACAGTAGAATTTTGCACGCTAATTGCAGAACACATTCATAAATAATATCATGAAACAAAATTTAACACTACATACAGTGCCGTTAGATGGATTGTCATAAACCATTGGCATAAGGGAGAAATAGTAGGTCAAGCAGTGCCTTTTTCACTTTTGCTATCTACACCGTAAAAGTTAGCAAAAACATAAACCAACTGTAAACGTTTTGTTCAAGGAAGTCACCATGACACTCCATTTTTGGCATTGGTTATCATGACGCTCCATTTTTGGCATTGGTTATCACGACACACCATTTTGGCATTGGTTATCAATATGCTCCATTTTTGGCATTGGTTATCATGATACTCCATTTTTGGCAATGGTTATCATGGCACTCCACTTTTGGCATTGATTATCATGACACTCCATTTTTGGCATTGGTTATCGCGACACTCCATTTTTGGTATTGGTTTTCACGACACTCCATTTTTGGCATTGGTTATCATGACACTCCAGTTTTGGCAAGGTATGATTTGAATACTTAATATAGTTTTAGCATTGATTGTGCATTGAATGGATCGCTATTAAATATTCCAATACATTGTGATGCAATGAATGGATCACTATTAAATACTCCAATAGATTGCGATGCGTTGTTGAATGGGTCGCTATTAGATATTCCAATAGACTGCGATGTGTTGTTGAATGGGCCGCATAAATATTCCAAATAGAATGGGATGCACGATACCTATATTTATGCTACTGTCAAACAGGAACTGGAGTAAATACAGTATATCTTAACGCTTCAAATCTCATTTACGTAAAATGTACAAAACATTATGTTGAAAAATGTTCATAAAAGTTGCTGAAAATGAATTTCTCTCTGAACTATTTAAGAATATTAGCTCATTAATTTTCTCTAATATAGATCCTGATTTGCCTATCTGGAACCACTGTTTTGTTACCATCCAATAGTTCATTAACTATCTCTAACAGAGATACTGATTTATCTATCTGGATCCAGGGTGTTGTTACCATCCTAAATAAACACGCTCCTATACAAATTAAAACAATTAAACGATCTAAACAACCATAATGGTATACTAAAGAAATCGCTGAGGAACAACGTAAAGAAACTACTGTTATAAAAGTAAGTAGTTTACCAATTATCATTCATAACGGAAGAAAGTTAAATCCCTTATTGTAAAACGTAAAACCTCCTTTCTCAAAGAAGCAATCGCCTGAAACTTGGATAACAGGTCCATATGGAATTACTTTCGAGAACAAACTTCAACGAAACCAGTACGTCCAAGTCCAAATTTTTGTCAAAGACACTAGTTATACTGATGATCTCGATATTGCACAGCAACTGAACATGTTTTTTACTAACTATTCGCAAACACTTGACTAGTCTAATTTCGACAAATCTACTGCCTTAGTGAATGACAGTGTACCCGATCGTGTTAGTTTCAATATCCCATAAATAATTGATACTATTGATATATCAATAAAATAAACGCTAGCAAATCAGTGGATCTTGATGAAATTCAGTGTCAGAGTTATTGAAAGAAGTAGTTAAGCATCACATTCTGTAAATTTACAGAGTCATTGAAATTAGCAAAAGCATTCATAACGGACTATCGACGCACATCTGTTCTACATGTTCTTTCAAAAATTATTGGAAAAAATATCAAGAATCTATTAGGATATCTTAGCAAGTATCAACTTCTCCATAAGTCAAATTCCAGTTTCGGACAGAAACATTCATTTAAAACTTCCTTGATGAATCTTATTGACCAGTGGTTACTTGCAATTGAATGAGGAAAAAACTTACTGGCGCAGTCTTCGTTGATTTGATTTGGTTGATCATTCAGTGCTCATTAAAATTCTATCATCATACAGGTCTTCTTCAAACACAGTTACTGGATTCACGTCACTAACATACTCCAGGTTGTTTGTATGGGTAAATATACTTCCGGTTCAAGTAATATTGTAAGTGGTGTACATCAAGGATATGTATTACTACCTCTAGTTTTCCTACTGTTTCTCAGTGACTTATACTTGTATTCAGTGTAATCAAACTCATATCTTTCTGTTGATGATTCTACACTTCATTTATTTGTTAAATCTCATCATTCCACACTAACTTCAAATCGACCTCAACAACTTATCAGTTTGATGTCAACAAAACAGAATGCATATTAATACATCTAAAACGCAATGTACGACAGTTGGAGCAAGGCAACGTCTATTTAATGGCTTGGATTTACTTCTAATTCAGAATGGTTCAGACGTGTCTAGTGTTAAGAATAAAAATAAAAATTCTTGGCAACATCTCAGCTGGAATACACACAGCAATCACACATGTGCTATGGGCGTCAGACGAATGACTCTTAAAATTACTGTCCAAATTTTCACCTCCCCAGTGGCTTGAACTTTAGTTTTCGGGATTTATACTACCACTGATAGACCAGGGCTGTACGTACGGGGAAACATATCCAATAATAATTTATCCAGAACTGACAAACTCCAGAAATGTGCCGTCAGAATAATACTGAAACTTATTAATACCACCCCCGCGAATTTCTTCACGTATGCAGTAGTTACAATGGTTACTTAGACATAAGCGTATTCTTTATTCTAAGGGAATGATGACATATGTCTTTAAGCTATCTTTCACCAGATTACATCTCTAATATAATCCCGTATTCGAAAATCAATATTTTCAAAAGCTCTTGGCAGCGCCTACCTTTTGGAATCCTTTATCTCTGAAGATATGTAATTCATAGTCATTGCTTCGTTTGAAACCTCCTTAAGGAATTCTTTCTTGACCTTCTGGCTATTGAGAGCAGCCCCCAATGTCGTCTGAGTTTCAAGCAATTGGACCGGCCCTACGAGTTTTACAACTTACCATCGAGGGCCTCTCAACAGCCAAACGAACCATCATCAGCACTATAGCCCATAATGTCGACATAATCTGTCTGCAGGAGACTCACGTACCAGACCAGGTTGCTGGACGATACACCATTGTGGATTTGACCTCATCTCATCAAAGTCAGACTCAAAGTTCGGCCGTGCAACGTATGCAAACAGTTCTAGACGACCTCCAAAGCAGTCAGCACAGACCAATACTTATCCATATTGAACTTCGACTGCCGACTATACACAGCTCTTCACAGCGGCACTGGAACTTCCGCAAAGCAGATAGGACGAAATACTGTGTCATACTGGAGCGTAGCAGAGTCACTAAACCATCTCGCTGAATCGACTGCTTCCAAAGTGCCATATTTAAGGTAGCCACTCAGTCCCTCGCGGCTGTCGTCCAGTCTATACATCCTGTTTGGATGAAGAGTGTCAGGCTCTTCTCAAGGAGTATTAAGCATCTGGAGACCAAGACATAGCAGATCACCTGAATGAATCCTTTGACACTGCCAGGCGCACTCGCAGGGAGGAAACTTCAGGGTCACACAGTTTCTCACGTCCAGCCAGAAATGCTGGAACTTGATTCGTCGACTTGGCACCGATCAGTAACCACCAGTTCAAGTCCAACTTGTTGTCAAACCAAATGCTGTTGCTAGCCATTACTACAAGTGGCAAAAGGAGAAACAGCACCGACGTCAAGTAAGAGATGAGTGGCGACAATACTACTGTTGGAAGTAAGATGAACTAGATTAAACTACTCCAGAGGAATTTACAACAACAGAGCTTGAAAAGGTGCTCCGCAACATCAAATCAGGCAAAGCAGAAGGATATGACAATATCCTACCTGAGTTCCTGAAGCATCTTGGTCCGAGGGCAGAGGTATGGCTCGCAGCTTTATACACCCGAATTTTTAGGGAGAAGTGCACGCCGACTTTGTGGCGCTAGACAAAGATTATTGCGATCCATAAACCTGGCAAAGATCCCCATAATTCGGCGAGCTATCAGCCAATCTCCTTGCTTTCTGTCTGTTTCAAGGTACTGGAGTATCTGATTCTCCAAAGAATCGGTCCGGACATGGAAAACATCATATCTGTTGAGCAGACAGGTTACGGGCATGTCCGCAGCAGTTGTGATCATGTCCTTGCCAGTACAACATTTGTTGAAAATGGTTTTCAGAGGAAACTTAAAAATGGAGTTGTTTTCCTTGATCTAACAGTGGCATATGACACGGTCTGGCATGCATAGTATTGCCGCGCTGGATAGTTGAGACTATCGAACTGTTTCTTTGCGACAGGCGCTTCAGAGTGCACATCTGGGAGAGCTGCAGCTCGTGGAGACGTCAGACTAATGGACTCCACAGGGCTCTGTTCTTTCGCCAGGACTGTTCAATGTTTATATCAATGACTTGCCTGAAACACAGTCGCCCAAGTTCATGTACACAGATGACATTGTTCTCGGGACCCAAAGTTGCTCAACCGAGCACAACAAAGGCAGTCACCAGCGTCTTCCAACTTATAAATGCAAATGCGAACCGTGAGCTTTGCATCCTCCTCAGCGGGAAGCGCATAAAACACGACCCGATATCAACATACTTTGGTGTGACTTAACCGCGAGAAAATGAGCACATTTTTTGTTTGTGTGACTAGCTTCAGCATAAAAAAAAAATATCTTTCACATGAGAGTTTATGGAAAAATACTGAGGAAAGAAGAACAGTGGGATATCTTTATGGATAACGAATCAAATCACGTGATAGTTCCAGAAGGACTTTTAAACAAAAAGCAAAACATAAACTATACAAAAACCAAAACATAAGCGAGACTTGACAAATAAACAGTTGTTAAAAACACTCACAAACAAAAGTAATCCTAATGCATTTCCATACCAATACGTACGTTTTAAATGCAGATTTAGAACTGACAAAGCAGAATCCACATTTTATTTGATCAGTTGGCACAATGAAATATATTGCCATTGAATCATTTCTTAACAAGAATTGTATATGGCACAAGATAAATTGCATCTCGTTGTTATTGTTCTTGAAAATGACGTTTTCAGTTAGTCTAACCGGTGTTAAATTCCTGAAGACACTTATATTGTATCTTTAGGTATTCGAATATTCCCTTTTTTCCTGGTTCATTTCGAAGTCAGATTAACATGGCATGTCAGTACAAATCACATACAGAATATGTAATTACCCGATACTGTCTCTCATCAGAATATGCACCGAGAGGTATATTTCAGGTACTAGCAATATGAAACCTGCAAAATGTTGAAGTGAAACTCGTATCTGTATGTCTCTCCTAACGTTTACTGGTACAAAATATGGAAGTGGAGCTAATTCCTGTATGTCTTTCCTAACGTTTTCTGGTACAAACTGGAAGTGGAACGCGTACCTGTTTGTCTTTCCTAACGTTTACTGGTACAAAATGTGGATGTGGAGCTAATTCCTGTATGTCTTTCCTAACGTTTTCTGGTACAAACTGGAAGTGGAACTCATGCCTGTATGTCTTTCTTGTTTTCGTGTACAAAGTGTGGAGGTGGAACTCGTACCTGTATGTACTTTACTAAACGTTTTACAGAATGATTCATCAACAAAATAAATGTCATTACTGAAAAAAAAAATGTTTATGCTGTGGAACATAATTCGTTTAAAGATCAAAATCTGAGGCTCGCACATTTGAAGTGAATCTAATAGAATCATAATCTAAATACAACTTTTATAATAACTTAGTATATACTTTGTTTGGCCGTTATCAGGTGTCGCTTACCTGAGGTTAGAACACCTCAAACTCCTGATACAGATCCTATACCGATCACATTTACTCACGCTTAAGATAAGAATGACTTGAGAGATGAAGCGATGATTGCAGTTGCCTATTGCAATTCCAATACATATAAGAAATGGGCCATATTTATTTAAGCAATTGATATAACTAGCTAATAGTCTCGTTCACCCATGACGAGATTTGCCTTAGCGTTTCTTGTCTTCTTCTTTTGTCTTAGAATCAGACATTTGTAAGTTATTCACGGAGAGCTGGCGATATTTACATTAATGTAACGGAGGGGCTAGGAAGTATGGCACCTGACTATGTCTAAGACAGTCCAAAAATATTATCATTGGCACAGGTCATCTGTTAAATCTGAATTCCAAATCGTCCACTTGATTTGTTTTTTATTAAGTTTTTTCTTTAATAAAATGTTTTGTCAATTCATTCTGCAGCATTGCCAGAATAAAACCTTATTGGTGAATGTATTAAATTTTTCTTTTCAAAAGCCTTTCTTAAATTTTAAGAACGTTGCACTGGAAGTTCCTGAAATGTATCTCTTTAAATTACTTGTTAAGGACAGTGTTGAGGTTTGACCCAAACAGCGAATGCTTGTCAGTGTGTTAATATTTCTCAGATTTTATCTGTAATAAAACTAACCGGTATCTGTCCAATGTCAACCTTGGACCATAGATTATCTGTAATAAAACTAACCGGTATCTGTCCTATTTGAAAATTAACATTTTATCTACTTAGGTAACTGAAATCTAATCTTCTCAGTTACATCTTACACAGTACCATGTCTCTTAAGTCTGTCAGCTTTGAAGAGGACTGAACGTTAATGGAAATAAAATGCGAAGAATACACCATGTTGTGTAACACAGGATAATGGTGGCAATACAGTCGACCCCTATTACTTTTCTTTTCTCTATGATCCTAAAGTCACATTATTAGGTCATTTTCATGCTTTTAAACAAGAATATCTCCTCAAGTTTTTAAATCACATGTTCATGCAAATAATGCAAAATTATGAATAACTAAATTATAGTTATTATTATTATTATTATTATTATTATTATTATTATTATTATTATTAATTTTAAAGCAGAGTAAGTATGAATCTTCTGATTCAGGTAGTCAGTGTCTCCAGGGTTTCTTCTTGCCTAATTTTTAAGTCTTTTATTTGAATTGATGTATAGAGGATAAGTAGTAATAGGGGGCGATATAGCAACAATGGAAAATACATTACACACACACACACACACACACACACACACACACACCCGGGCCTGTATAGCGACAATGGAAATGAGCATTACAAGACCCCCCTGGGCCTATATAGCGACAAAAAAAATATCGGATCTGTATAGTGACAATAGGAATGGAACAGATAGGGTGACGTCACGTCATTGGTAACAATGTTGCAAGTGGTTGACCTGAATACGCGGTTACCACTCTCCTTCGTTACCACACGTCGAGGATTTTAAACAGAGACAGAAAGAAGAATTTGAGAAATTTTTACAACAGCAGAAAGAAGCAGAACAAGCTTTTCTCCTTCAACAGCAACATCGAGAAGAAGAAGAAGAGAGAAGGAAACGACAGAAAGAAGAAGAAGTAGAGAAGAAACAAGGTCTAGGAGAGAAGGATGACAGTGAAGGTCAAACGGTAACGGTACTCTTGGACATTTTGGCAGAGTTAAGGAGTCTGAACCAAACGTATCAGGCTTCTTTATTACGACCCAAGAGAAAAAGACCTTCCCGAGCCAAACAGCCCAACCCTGTTCACACACCTACTACGCCTGAGATACCAGCCCCAGTGATTTCTACTAAATCATCGACGGGAAAAGGTACAGAGGTAGGCCCTGGACATGGAAAAGGCTTAAGGCAGTTAAAGCTGATTGCTTCTCGTTCCTGAGTTTGCTTTTTTACAAAACAAACACCGAACGGCCCTTTTCAGGGCCACCCACCTCATTCGAAAAGATATAGTATTCATTTTGCCAAAATCAATAAAAACTCAAAATCACTTTTTTTTACCCATGATGTACGTGTGTGAGTGCATGAGTATAGGCCCTTCTTCTAAAAATTCAAAACCAAGAGACACTTATGTTTTTCTGTCTGGTCTATTCTGGTACAAATTTTGCAATCCAATTCACAACACAACACAACACTTTAAAAAGTTCATTGGCTTATTCTGTGTCTTTTTTGTTCACTCTCTGTTTTTTTAATTTCTTCACTTTCACAGGTTTTTCCTTCTCTTCTTCCTCACTTTTTACTCGTCTTCTTCTCCTCTCTTTCTTCTCTTTCTGGACGTGTCGGGGATCTTCCTTTGCCGAGGGCACCTCTTCTTCTTCCTCCTGCTCTAGATGTTTCTTAGGGCAGTCTGAAGACCAATGTCCTTTCTCTTGACAATGATAACAGGTATCTTAACTTTTGTCTCTTTTGACACCTGTCTTGCTTTTCTGACGGTCTGGACATTTTGTAGCCCAATGCCCTTTCTTCTGACAGATATAGCAAGTATCTTGACTTTTATCTCGAAAGGAGGGAGAGTCGTCTGTCGGCTTGTCTGAAGAAAACGTTGGTATAACACCTCACAACGCTCTGATCGGAAGTTCGATCTGTGTGGGCTCTTCCACCGCTCGGGTCGGCTTGAGAGTGAAAAAAATACTGGGAGGGAAGGCACTAGCCCTTTATATATACACTGGTCTGATATGGATATAAAGGTGTCCATGGTGTTTCAAATGTAGTCATTTGACTTTTTGCAGTCAAGATCAAACGATCGCATCATTTCGTGAAGAAAGGAGAAGTAAGTAAGAGGCAGAAACGTGACCTATTGACTCGCACAGTAACTGAAGTCTTGGCTCAAATTCATGCCAGCGATTTTCAAGATGAGATGAGTGAAGAAGAATCCATACCCAGAGAATCTACACCAAACCAAAGTCCACTACCAGTTAACCCTGAAAAGTACTACCACATTCGGGAAACGGCCAAACACTCCTCTAGAAAATTTAGAACCACGACCTAAACGTACACGGTGAAGTTTAAAGATTTCAAGTCCCACGTACCGCTGGAGAAAGCAGAAACGATCATCACCGATGTGTGGGATTCTTTGTTAACCGCACTGAAACCGCAATGTGAAGCCAAAGAAGACGATCGCTTGAGACTTTCCATTTATCACGACAGTTTGAAATCACCCGTTTGGATCGAGTTTAGCATCCCAGCAGAAATGACACCTTCAAAAGTCATCGACAAGATTCAACACGCGCAACAATCCAACGACAAGTTTCACCGATTGAAAAGCCACAATGTTCATGACAAGGCATATGTACTAACAGTACCAAGGCACACGTATGTCCGGGAAAGAAACGATGTCACATTTGTCACCAAATCGTGGACTTGGAACACGAATGCTACATTCAAAAATACCATTCCAAACATGAAGAAGAAGATGACCAGAGGAAAGGCAATTTGACCTTTTTCGATTTCGAATGCAAGCAAGAGACTGATATTCACATTCCTAATTTCTGCTTGGCTCATCGAGCTTGCGAGAAGTGCATCCAAGAACTATCTTTAGTCATTGCCCTCACTGTAGCAAGATTCCTGGAGGACGTGAAAAACCTTTCGGGGACCAAGAGGACATCAAACATCACGGAGATTGTCATCGCAATGCCACGGTGATGGCTCATAATTTCTCGGGATTCGATGGACAATTTCTTCCCAGGTACTATACGGAACAAGGCACCGAACGTCCTAAAGTGACTTTGAACGGAGCCAAAATCATTTTCATGCAAGTGGGACAAGTGCAGTTTAAACATTCGATGAGTTACTTGGCCATACCTTTGAGTCGAATGTCTAAACGTTTGGAATGACAGAAATAACCAAAGGCTATTTACCGCACTTTTTCAATACTGAAGCCAATCAACACGCCGTTTACCAAATTTGGCTGAGGATCACTACTACGACCCCGACAACATGCGTACCGAACAACGAGAAGATTTCTACACTTGGTACCAGACTCACGCCCCGGACCCCTTCGAATTTCAGGAAGAAATGTCAAACTATTGTCGTTTCGACGTGGACATTTTACGGCGTTGCTGTGGAAAATTTCGAGAAATGTTCATGGAATACGGAGGGATTGATCCTTTGAAAGAAGCTTGCATCATTGCCAAAGCGTGTTCCTTAGTATACCGCCAGCGACTAATGCCCGAAAACAACCTGGCTTTCATAAGGCATCAAAAGACGAACTTTGTCAAACGTCAATATTCGGTCAAAGCTCTACGCTGGCTACATTATTTGTGCAACAAGGAAGACAAATGTATCCAAAAGACCATCGGAACGTATTCGGTAGATGGCTGGGACTTAGAAAACCACAACATCGTGTACGAGTTTAACGGGTGCTTATTTCACGGATGACCCATCTGTTACCCTCAACATGTCACTAAAAATCAATTTTTACGGCGTACCATGGAAGACTTGTACGAGGCCACTTGTCAACGGCGCTTAAAGTTAGAATAGCAAGGATACCAAGTGGTGAAAATGTGGGAACACGAGTGCGATCACCGTTTGAAAATCGATCCCGAGTGTAAACGCATCGTGAAAAGTTACAAATTGATGGACCCACTGAACCCACGGGACAGCTTGTACTTAGGACGGACGGATGTCACCAGTCTGCTGTACCAAGCCGACGAGGAGAAAGGAGAAGAAATCAAATACTTGTACGTGCGTTTGCTGTATCCTTACGTATGCAAATATTGTTACTTTGCCGCAGGGCACCCGCAATTACTGACGGAACACATCGACCTGGACAACATTCGACAATACGAAGGATTGATCAAGTGCAAAGTCTTCCCTCCCACGGACTTCTACCATCCCGTTTTATCTCACCATTGCCAAGGAAAACTAATGTTTCCCTTGTGCCGTACTTGCGCCGAAACGTGCAACCAAGATCAACCTTGTCAGCACACCCAGGAAGAACGCGCCTTGACGGGAACGTGGGTCAACGTGGAATTGTTCAAAGCTCTGGACTTGGGATACCAACTGATAGAAGTGTACGAAATTTACCACTTTCCCAAGACAGAAAAATACTACAAGGGTGACGAAACTCGGAAAGGCATTTTCGCAGACTACGTGGATGCCTTTTTGAAATTGAAACAAGAAGCCAGCGGCTATCCTTCATGGTGCGACACTCCCGAAGACCAAAAGAAATTCAAAGAGAAATACTTTGAGCAGGAAGGCATCACTTTAGACCACGTGGAGAAAAACGAAGGAAGGCGATCGTTTGCCAAAATGATGTTGAATTGTTTATGGGGCAAAATGGCACTACGGCCGTGTTAACCCAAGACAGAGTATTTGACAGAACCTTCCCGCTACTTCCAGATGATTCACGTCAAAACCAAATACATGAAACACGTTGGCGTCGTTCGTGAGGATTTGATCTTAGTCAATTACGAAGAAGAACTGGACTTTATAGAAGCCGACGATTTGGAAATGTCATCATTGCAGCCTACGTGACAGCTCATGCTCGTTTAAAACTGTGCGAAGCGTTACACCAATTAGGAGATCGTGTGCTATATTTGACAAAGACAGTTGCATCTACATCGATCACCTGGGTCACTGTCACCCTGACATCGAAGTAGACCGTTTAGGAGCATAGACGGACGAGCACCTCGACGACAGGATTCTAAGTTTTGCTAGTGGCGGTCCTCAAAATTACGGCTACGAATACCGTGACCCACAAGGAGAAGTGCACACCGAGTGTAAAGCGAAAGGATTGACTCTGAATTATCGCACCTGTCGAGTGTTGAACTTTGGCGTATTGAAAGAAGCCTTGCAGTCTGGACAGGATGGAAACTTTAAAGTGAGTACCTACGAACCTCACAAGACTGTACGTTTACCCACACACCAAATCGTCAGTCGACCCTTGGAAGAAGTCTATGAAATCGTGTACCAGAAGCGAGTACGCCTTCCCAACCACTTAACTTTACCTTACGGACACGCTGATATTGGTCAGCATATAAAAAGGTACAACGTCCAGGACCGATAGTTCATTGTGACTACCAATACAAGCGAGAAAGAAAATCCTTTCAAACAGCAAGTATCATACGAGAGCAAACTCCAGAGCGATGCTGTGTCTTGCGATTGCAGAGATGTCGTACGCAGTGACCTCAGCAATTCAGTACCACATCATAGGAATTTTGCGATGACTACACCTACCATGGAAAATGATGCTGTGCGTATCAAGCCTGATGGATGCGAAAGCGATGCACACTCGTTCTCGCAAAACTTTTCACTTTACTGGTTTTCATGGTGGATGTCATCATGAAACCATGCGTCTACCAACCTAAGGATGTCATCCAAAACTGAGCAAACTCCTGCGGATTTCACCGCACCCTCATCGAAATGAACCTGTGAAAGATGAATATTCGTTCCCTGTGCGTTTGCCTGAATACTGCGGCTTTGAAAGTCGATTCCAAACCTTCCGAGTAAAACGGCCAAAATATATGGAAGGACCAACCCCCGAAGAATAAGCCAGAGCCGGATTTATCTACTTGGGCGAAGGGGATAAAGTCAAGTGTTTAAGTTGCGGTGTGTCACATCACCAGTTGAGCAGAAAGATTCCGCTTACCTGGAACATGCTCGATGATCTCCTCAATGTTACTACCTACCTTTAGTGGGACCTCGTCATTGACGTGGCATACCATGTCGTTTAAGAAACTAGCTTAGCAAGGAGTCAAACGTTGGACAACACCTAGACAAGTATTTAAACCCCATTTAAAAAATAATATTCAAAGATTACCGAATTGTAAGAGAAGATCTACAAGGAAATTTGGCAGGGCCTTGTCAGAGCAAAATCTCAATTGGTGACTGAGGAACTTTTATGTCGAGAAATTCACAAGAGGAAATTGACAAAAGTCAACAAAAAAGTCAGATTTCTCTGGATCAAGTGTGCGTTCTTCGGAATATGCCGCTTTAGACCATTTACATCAGAAGATTTTATTACCATTTTTGACCGTTTCCTGGAATGGCAGTGGTCAGAAATTACTCACTACGTCCGTTACTTTCGCTCTATGTTTTTGACTGACATGGTCATGGATACTTTACAAGAGAACATTCGTGGTTTGCCTGTGGAGTTGAGAGAACGCATTTACCGAGAGTTGGTCAAAATACAAGTGAAACACAAAGAACAATTGTATCTGTTACTTCATCGATGTTTAAACCACTGGTACCTAAATGCTATAAGAGGATTGATTCTAATGTAAGTGTTCCAGTTGTCAGACATTGATCAATTACTCGTGGGCGAGAAGGATTGGTTTGTTAATGATTCTTTTTACTACAAGGTAGACTTATTGCTACGAATTAAAGAAGAAGAGTTAGACGGTTACTAAGATCGTTTACACAATCTAAACTTAGTTCAAGAGGAAACTTCTGAACGATGTGTGATGTGCAAGTTAGTGACTAAACAATTTAGATTCGCTACTGGAGTACGATCATCTCTGTGCAGAACGTACACTTAATACCTCCGGCACAAAGAGGTATAAAAACGGACTACCATGACACGACCTTTATCATTCGTGATACAACAGATTCCGTGGAAGGAAATCAATGACATTCTTCAAACGGTGGAGGATTACCATCGCATTTTACGAGAACTGTGTCCATTGAATTGTGTTCGACGTGTGGCGTGTGTCTTAGTGACTTGCTTTTTGGGATTTCGTTTACCAGCCGATTCATTGTGGACTCTTTACAAACGGTACATACTACCCAAAACATGAAAGTCGTCCCATTAAATGTACACGAGAGACTCATTCTGTTAAGAGCTTTGCGCTTTCATCTCGATACTTCTCGACCACTATGGAAAAACAAGACTCGTCAACTTCTAGGTAATGAAGATGTGTACGACGATGTGTGTGTAGCTTGTGACTTACACCCTCATTGGAAAGATGTACGTGACTGGAAGAGTTTGGGTTTCGAGGCTTGGACAAAAGAAGTGGCACACCATGCCCAAGATTTGTAATCTTGACTTCCAACGTTCAGTGAAAAAAGTAACTTTTAATCCAGTGTTAGTGACAGTACCAGAAGAAGAAGAACCACTCCCTTCAGGACAGGACCATCATCGACATTCCCGAAAGGCCATTCCAGGAGGATCTCTGTGTGACTGTGCCCAATGTAGAGACTAAGAACATTACACACTGTCCCTAGGACACCACACCTTCATCACCAAACATGTTGTACAGAGACTTGTTCATATTCCACTATGATCGTTTTCATGTGTCTTTTATTCATGTACTTAACGATTTGGCTTTTATGTATTTTTGTCTTTCGTGTTGCAATAAACCTGTCCTGAAAAAGTATAAAAACTCTTGTCTTGTCTGTCAAAGTGACATTCCCTGCACTATTATGGCTACCTCAACTGTCTCTGCTCCCTCTTCCTCCGTTTTCAAAGTCATCGACGAAAACTTAGATCGTACCAGTTGGGAGACCTTGTATCTTCGCCATCCCTTTAACATGTTAATTGCCGGATCCAGCGGTTCAGGCAAAACCGAATTTGTCAAACGTTTGATCGAACATAAACATCATTTGATCGATCGTCCACCTCAACGGATCGTGTGATGTTACAAAGAGTGGCCATCGGCGTACAGCCTTCTGCGAGAAAGTCCAGGAGATTTCAGCGTGTTTGTGGAAGTCATTCCTGGTGAAGACGACGCGATCGTGTCTGACCCCAGTCAAACACATCTGGTCATCTTCGACCACATGCTAGGAGAAGATGAAGAAGAAATTAAACTGTGGTATACACGCAAAGGACATCTTCGTAATGCCAGTGTCATTTACATCACCCAAAATTTGTTTTAACAAAGTAAAGCCAGTCGCACCATCAGTCTCAGTGCTCATTACGTTGTCTTGTTTAAAACTCCTAGAGATAAATCGCAAGTGCAAGTGTTAGCCAAACAGTTAGGAACGTCTTGGCTGACTCATGCTTACGACGATGCCACTCAAACCCCTCACGCTAATTTACTCGTGGATTTACAAACCCACCCACCCCACCCCCCGAGTATTTGCGATTTCGTACCCATCTGTTTCACCACTGGGTGCCAAGATGGAGGGTCTGTTGTGTATACGTCCCCGTCATCGACTTAACAACAACAATCAGAAATATGTATAAAAACCTCGGTCACTTTGGGTCTGTCTCACACAGTGTCAACGTAACGTCCCGTCAGTCTCATCTTCCCGTCAAATTGATTCATGCCTTGTACGGCATCAGTCGCGAAAAAAATCCAGAAGTACGTGCTCGTGTCTTAGAAGCCAGTTTCAGAGAAGTCTTACGATGGTTTACGGTGACAGCACGTCAATTACTGCAAGGCATCATTCACATTCCATATCAAACCAAACGGTTTTTTGACAGAAACAAAGTAGCTTTGACTCATCTGGCCGATCCTTGCATCGACACTCAAACCGAAAAGCAAATAATTTTGAAACGTGGAGGTAGCGGTTCTCTAGGAGGTGTCATCATTCGCTTCCTCTAAAATTGGGAGCCCAATGCCCCCAAAGTCCTCCCCAAGAAGAAAGCCACTCCCCGACCCAAACGTACACAGAAGAAAAGAGAAAGAGCAACGGCTTCAAGACCAGGTCACAGCCTCAGAAAAAGAAAACGAAAAGTCCATAGAAAACAGCTTCTACCCGCAAGAGAGGCACTGTAGCCAGGAGACAACCTTATATTCGCAAACCACAACCTGCCGCAACGGTGACCGATCTCCAGTAACCTCAGGTTCTTCCACTTCTCCGTTGCTATTGATGGCAGCCAAACACAATTTGGCATATGTTCTTTCTAATTCGATTAAAAATTGGAAAACCGCGTCTCCAAGAACTTCTCATCCAGCGGTGACACCCTCTTTCTCTTTAGCGACAGTGGCCCCTTCTCACAAAAAACCTGCCCCCAAAATCAAAGTCCATGAGAGATCGGGTGTGTTACAGAGTTTACTGGATTTGTCCAAGCAAGAACTCTCCTGATTTAGTCCGTTGCGAACTCCTCAACGTCGATTGATGCCTGTCATCCAGTTGATACAACGTAAAGTTAATCAGTGGCGACGCATTCCAGTATAAACAAGACCTGTACCGGACGATAGGTATCAGTGTTGTTGTGCTCCTGAATGCCCATAGATGTCCCCTCAAAGAAGTGTACACCGACACCATCGTCGTTCTTCTGTCCAAAATGGAAAGGAAAAAGAGAAGGACAGTAACGTCATCCGAAAAAACTCTTAGCCAAGCATCGAGGTCACCCTCTGAAAAAACATACTCGTCTAAAGAAAAAGAGAAGCCACCAAAAGGGAGGAATTTTTTGTCAAACCTTCTCAGACAAATAAGATAAAAGAACGCATGTCAGGCCATGGACATCAGTGTCGTTTTTTGCTCCTGAACCGAAAAGATGTCCCCTCAAAGAAATGCACACCAGAACCATCGTCCTTCTCCTGTCCAGAAAGGAAAAGGAAAAAGAAAAGGATAGTCACGTCATCCGATATAACGCTTAGCCAAGATTCGACGTCACCCCCAGAAAAGACACACTCGTCCGAAGAAAAGGAGGAGCCACCAAAGGGGAGGATTTTTCATTTAAAAGGATAAGTTAGTAAATGATTTCGCCAAAACGTTAGATGACAAGCTCTAAAACAAATAAGATAAAATGACACATGTCGAGCCATGGACGTCAGTGTATTTTTGGGCACGAAAGATGTCCCCTTAAAGAAGTGTACATCACTACCATCGTCGTTCTCCTGTCCAGAAAGGAAAAGCATAAAGAAAAGGACAGTCGCATCATCCGAAAAAACACTTAGCCAAGCATCGACGTCACCCTCAGAAAAGACCCAGTTGTCCAAAGGAAAGGAGAAGCCACCAAAAGGGAGGATTCTTTGGCGATTTTGGAAAACAAATCGTCACCTTTTTGACGAAGAGATAGTCGATAAAACGATAAAAGGCCGTGTGCCAAGTCATCGAGGTTAGTGTATTTTTGGTGTGTGCCCTGGAATCAACGAACCAGCAAACAAACAAAGATGCCACCCCCCCCCAAAAAAAAAGACATCTTTTTCTACCCCCAAAGGAAAAAAAGGAACCGACTGGCTCCTCGTTTAGTCAAACACTGGGACATGTTGTCTGTCCTGTCCAAAGCTTCTCCAAACTCATTCAAACCGCCTCCAAAGACATCATCGATACCGTGAGCGAATGTTGTCTGAACGTCTTGAAAGGAACGATTCCTTTGTTTCAACATCAGAAAGAATACTTAGCCAATCATCGACACGTTCTTCGTCAAATGGTCCAAAAGAAAATACCCATTCGTCAAAAGAAAAGATGTTGGTGCAACGCGGAGGAATTTTATCCCTGTTGCCACTTCTTACCAAAGTAATAGCGGGACTAATGTTGTGTATGTTGGGAAGTGTTTTACCCGCCATAGCTCAAAGATCAAAGGGTCAAGAAGATAAAAGGGACCTCTGGAGTCAAAAGATCTCAGACGTGACCATTGACATCTGATGGAACGACGAAAACTGGCTTTTGTGCCTTACGAGCGATGGATGGAATACCATCGTTGGCAAGAACAACGGATCAAGCATTTACCACCCAATCCTCATTTGACCGAGATGTCCCAGTTACAACACGAATTGCAATCGTTGATGGATCGCAGCGATTTGTCAGAAACGGAAAAATCGCAAAGGTACGGTAAACTGTTGCAACGACTACAACTCATTCACCAGAAAGGTTTAGACGAAACAGCCCGAACGACTCTGAAAGATTTTAAGACCCCGATGAAAAGTTCATCACCACCACAGCCACGCCTGGCGGTCAAGGCAGACGCAGTCCCACGGATGCCTGAGGAAGAAGAGGCACAAGAAGTCTTTCAAACAGCGTAAGCTGCTCCTATCCATAGTAAGATTGCAGCGTCATTGTTGACCCCTTCCTCAACACCCCAACGAGAAGAACTTACAGCTTGGGTTAAAAAGATGATGTCCACTCCTCCTTCGACAGAAATCAAAAAGAAAGAAGAGAAACCAGAAGTAAAAAAAGAAAAGAAGACCAAAGCCATCCCATTACCACCACCACCACCATTAAAACTACCTTCGACTTCTACTCCCGTGGCACATCGGACACGTAAAGGCGTCTCTAAACCACCCCCAGGTCCCATTCAGAGTAGCATCAGCGAAGAGTGGATACCTTATTAAAAAATGGAAAGGGTGTTAGCCAGCATTTACTACGATCCATCCCATCCGGCAGGTTATGGAGGAGTTCAGAAATTGTATCGTGCTGCAAAAAACTAGACTGAAAAGTGTCCGTTTACTTCAAGTGCAACGCTGGTTACAAGAACAAGCGACGTACACCTTACACAAACCCATTCGACGAATAGTTTCCAGAAGTCGCACACGAGTGGAGAGCATCGATCATCAATGACAAGCCGATTTAGCCGTTGTCTCTCATTTGGCCACCTACAATCGTGGCTTCAAATATTTGTTTTGTATCATCGACGTCTTTTCCAAATTTGCTTGGGTCGTGCCATTGACTTCCAGATAGAGCAGTGAGTTAGTGCGAGCCTTCAGACTGGTGTTGAAATAAAGCGGTCGTCACCCTCTTCGATGGCAAGCCGACAAAGGCAAAAGAATTGAATAAACGTGACATTCATTTTTTCACCACCGAGAATCCCGAAACCAAAGCCAGCATCGTGGAACGTTCTCAGCGCACCTTGAAAGAACGCATATGGAAATATTTTACGCATCAACACACTCTCAAGTACATCGACTTCTTACCGCACCTGGTCCAAGCGTACAACCAATCTTACCATCTGAATAAGTGACTCCCGACAACTAAGTGACCGTCTTCGAGAGCCTGTTTGGTACGTCCCCGACGGTGACTGTCCGCAAGAAAGATGGAGTGTTTGCAGTAGGAGATGCAGTGAGCATTGGCAAAACCAAACGCACCTTCGACAAAGGTTACCTACCCAACTGAACCACCGAATTGTTTCGTGTCACTCAACGGGTGCGTGGCCGTCATCCTGCCTTGTATAAATTGGAAGACATGAGCGGGAAAGTGTTAAAAGGAACGTTTTATTTGATCGAGTTACAACGTGTGACCAAAGCAGAAGACGAAGTGTACGACATCGAAAGTGGGAAAGTGGGAAAACGTCTTGTCGAAGAAGTCAAAGTACATTGGAAAGGATATCCTCCCAGTTTTGACTCTTGCATCGACGCTTCGCAAATCATCAACTATAAAAAGAAGTGACCATCATGCCCTTCAACACAGCCTCAACCGCAACCACTATTAATGCAGTGACCACTCCTTCGCCCAGTTCTTCTGTGCAAGATATACAAAAGCAACCCTTGTAGGTGAGGTGTGGAGAACGTGTGCCTAAAACGCAAATCGTCTTTTTCACCCAAATCTTCGTGGTGTATATTGTGTCATCGGGACTGCCATTGCCAATTTTAGTTTGGAACAAGGAGACAAACAATTGTGGACCATTTTAGTCAGCAGTTGCATCGGTTACCTTCTTCCCAATCCGTCCCTGAAATATTCTTCTAACGGTAACAACGTGAGCCTTGCGTCCAACGTCAGTCAATGTTCCAACAGTCACCATAACCATGACAACAATCCTCTTTTAAACACTCCTCTGACCTCCAGCGACCCTCGGACAGCAGAACTCTGGAAGTATGAATAACCAATTTTACTTAACGTTACCCAGTGACAGTTCCATGGAGGTGTTTCCCAATAACACCTTATGCTCTTTCACGGCCAAATTACCGCAGGCCATCCAATTGGATCATGAAGCCCATTGGGAAGTGGCTTTGCTGGAAATCATTCACCCTAAACAAGTCCTGAACGTCCTTGATAAACAAAACAGATTCGAGGTCGAAGTTCTGGACCTGCAAGTACAAGATTACTTGGATAAAAACGAAACTGTAGATGCCTCTATGAAACGACAAGTGTCCCCCACTACTCCACGGTACATCTATATCTATTATTTTAGCGGTCAACATCTGGTGAACACGACTGCTGCAAGGTTCAATGTGGTGTTTGGCAAAGCCTTGGAGAAAACCAGAAAAAGTGTCACGATCGAGTACCATAAAGTGGTTCGTCGCCTACTGATGAAATTTTTGGATGGCAAAATATTGGGCATTACAATTTGTCCTGAAGTGTTTGACATTTTAGGTGGAGACCTCAAGATGACCAATGGTAAAAACATGCCACTCATTGCCAACAGCTTGGATTTTCGATCCCCTATAGAAGTGAACCAAGGACTGAATCTGATTTTTGTGTACTCCGATGTGGTGGAGTACAACGTGGTGGGACACACCCCAGTACAGTTACTGCGTGTCATTCTTTTCAAAGTGGATTCTGCAACAAACGCTGACGAGGAAGGTGGAAACACCTATCACGTTCACAGCGAATTTGTACATCCTCACTACTTACCCGTCAGTAAGTCGTATTTCGACACTGTCAACATTGCTATAAAAGGATATCTGGGACAAAATATTTTCACCAAAGGGAAAGTCACAGTGAAACTCCATTTTCGAAAACGATTGTCTAACTGCTTCTAAGTCATGTATCCTGTGTACCGAGGCGTCACTCGACAGTGAGGACATGGTTTAGGAGATATGCTAAGATGGGGCTTTCGTTCGGTGGCCCCGGATTTGAAACTGATGTTGACACGAGGATTGCACGCCTTGTAAGATGCCGCTTTGACGCAAGGCATAGAATTTCTCCAAAATGTCATCATTGACAAACAAAGCCACAAACAAGCTTTCTTGAGAGCAGGCAAAAATGTCTTGCTTCAAAAGGACAAGGACGTTTTGGGCCAACGAGAAACTCCTATAAATGCCCTGGACGCTGCAGAGTCAGTCATTCCTGCTTCGCTAGAGAAAGAAGAAGGACAAGGCAGAAAGTGGCGACGACGAAGACACCCCTCCAGAGGATTTCACACACACAGGGCTAGAAAGACCAAGAAAAGAAGAACCGTCCGAGACTTAGACGTTTTTTATTGTTAAATTACAAACAGAGAGAAAGAAAGAAAATGATTCACCGAGAGTCTTGCGCCTGTTCCAAGTCGGAACTGGATCTGATTGCCATGCCACCCACCATGATGACGATGCAAGAATCCCAATGGGTAGAATTTCATCCCGTCTCCTCTTTGACAGCCTCAGCTCCCATCGAGTTTGAAATCAAAGGACAGCCCGAAGATTACATCGATCTAAATGGCAGTTACTTGTACTTGAAAGTCAAAGTTTAAGATTCAGAGGGAAATCCTATAGACACTGAGGAAGTAGCTCCAGTCAACAATTTCATGCATTCCTTGTTCAGTGGAGTGGATTTGTACTTGAATAACAAATTAGTCAGCAGCAGCATGGATACTTACCCTTAACGAGCGTATCTGGAAAATCTCGTGACGTACGGAAAAGAAGCCAAAAACACTCATCTGAATGCCTGTGTGGTATGGAAACCTGACACGGCAGGCAAATTCGATGACACCAATTTGATTAAAAAGATGATGAAGACTACAATGTGGGATTCAACTCTTGTCGAGACAAAATCAAAGGACCCGACAAAATTTTAGAACTGATGGATCGCTTGCATTTGGACATGTGATTGCAAGAGAAGTATTTGCTGAACGGAGTGGATGTCCGCCTGAGACTGAATCGTAGCAGTGCCGCTTTCCATTTGATAACTGATGTTGCTGCTGCCAATTCAAAAACCATCATCAAAGAAGCCCCACTTTATGTGTGACGCGTTGAAGTGTTACCTAAAGCGGGCAACGACATCAGTCATACTTTGAGCAGAACGACCGCCAAGTATCCAATACGACGTGTGGAAGTAAAAACTCTCACAATTCCCAGAGGACAGCGATTCATGATCGAAGATCATCTGTTGTAAGGACAGTAACCCAAACGTTTGATCGTTGGCATCGTCGAGAATTCAGCCTTCAACGGAGCCCCCGATAAACATACCTTCAACTTTCAACACTTTGGTGTGTCAAAGATCGAAGTCAGTTGCGATGGCAAGACCTTGTGTACCAGACCTTTCGAACCTGACTTTAGGCAAAAGAATTACTTGAGATCGTACTTGTCCCTGTACGAAGCCACCGGACAGTTAGGAACCAACACCAGCCATGGCATTACGAACGAAGATTATGCAGGAGGTTACGTTTTGTGGGCTTTTGATTTCACTCCAGACCAAGGCAGCTATAAGGGACATTTCCACCCTATAAAATCCGGCCAGATTCGTGTGGAACTTCAGTTTGCAAACCGAGACCCTGATGTAACGGTGAACGTCATCCTGTATGCCGAATTCGATAATACCATAGAAATCAACAGTTTGAGAGAAGTCATTCTAGATTATTAGAAACTATGGAAGACTCTTATCTATGGAAATGGAATGGGATGATACCGTGAAAGCAGAACCCGAAAACAAAGACGAAGAGGACGTAGTAGTCACGTCCAGATGGCCAGAACAAGAACAACATTTAGTCTCCTGTTTTGCCAAACACCTGGCGGATAAAATTACGGAATTGACCAAGAAAGATTGCTATGGATGTCAAAACGATCATCCCAGTCAAAATCAACACGATAAATGTCTAATGATGAGTCAAGAAGAAAACTTGGACGAGTATCTGGACGACGCTTGGGGTCTCATCTCGGAAGAAGCAGTGTTGCATCATCCTGCCCTCCATTGACTACTCTGGAGATCTATCGCATCTAATCTCTCTTAGCCCAGAGTGCGAAGACGAAGCAAAGAAACGGCTACTTGTCCGAGATTTTCAAGCAAAAAGTCAGAATTGAATTGATGACTTATCATTACCTGTGAAAATACAGAACACGAAAAATTTGGATACCAGGGAACTGTATTACCTTTTGAACAACAGTTCGTATATTGCTTCATGGAATCATGTCGTGTGTGCTAAAGATGAATTACCTCATCGCAAACCTCAAGACCATCAAGCTTATGTCATCAACACGGACGACAGTCATCTCCCAGGAACACACTGGGTAGCCGTCTTCTTCCCTAAATTGGATTGTGTGGAGTATTTTGATTCGTATGGATTACCCCCTTTGGAAGACGATATCATCGACTTTATGAGAAGAAATGCCCAGACTACACGATTCAATAATGTGAAATTACAAGGCAGAGATTCTATGGTGTGTGGACAATATTGTGTGTATTTTCTTCATGAACGCAGTCTTGGATATCCTTTAGAGCATTTAGTGATTTATTTTGATCGTAACTCTTCTAGAAACGATGAGAATGTAGATCGATAGTTTTGTGACCGTTTTGGCTATCTTTTATCTTTAGCTAGAAAACTTAGTGTACGTCAATGGTCTCATGACTTCCATCAGTGGAAATCTAACTTGACTTCGTAACGTTGTCAACCTTGTCAAAAATAGTTTGTTTGTTTGATATTATTGTTAAATGTTAGTTGTTTGTTAAGTAAAATATTTGTTAGTGAAGTAACAAATTTGTTTAATGTTATATGAATTGTTAGTTGTTTGTTTTTTTTGTGAAATGAAAAATGTTGTGTTTTGAAGGAAAAAAAAATGTGTCTGTCGTTTGTTTTCAAAAATATTTTATCATTATGAATGCTCTTTGACTTCTCTCTCTATTCCTCACTATGACATTAGCTATCATAGCGTTCCGACCCAACAAAAACCCAGTAGGGATGTTTCCTATCGCGTTTGCTTTTGAACAATATAAAGCGAGGCAGTCTCCAGTCTGGCCATCCATTGTTGACTCGTCAACCTACGAAGATGCCTTCAAGACTAGCTAACCTGAACGAAGCTTACGTGAATTTACATCGTGTCAAGCAAAACCTGATACCGAAGCCTGAACAGATAGAGAATGTCAGGATGTTGAAAGTGGCCGAAGACCTGATAGAAGAACTCTTCAGAGAAGAAATCAAGAAAGAATAAGAAGAGTGGACCGAGATAGTAGGTATTGGGGTTTTGGATAGTAGATATGGTGTTTTTTCTTCTCTTCCCTTCTGTTTAGATAGTATATAATATGTGAAGAGAGTGCAAGGGATGTTTTCCTTCACGTCGGTGCTTCACGTATATAACGCGGAGCGGTGGTCACCAGTTGCCGTTTCTCTGCTTGACGGCTCATTTAGCAGCACACATTCAGTGCATTAAAGCCTGGGCGAGATTACTCCGATTCCCTCTCCCAGGAATATTTAACAGCCTGCCATGCAGGCATTAAACAGTGGCACATGTACAATATGTATGCAAGCCACTTTAATTTCAAAGAACGAACGAACAGTCTGGCTACCCAGCGTTGACTAGTCAACACAACATGGATTTGTTTAATCAGTTGAAAGACAGTTGGTATTGGATGGTAGATGCAGCCTACGAGGTGGAAAGGCTTGAAAAGGAATTGATGTATCAAGTTACGAAAGACTTTGTCACTAGTCAAGTCACCAGCCTCAAAGGAGCCATGGACCTAGTAAAAGGCATGATGGAGGAGGAAGTGGAGAAATTAAGAGGCTTCATCCAGCTTAAGTATGTGAGAGTGGGGACACTGAAGGACTCCATTGATAATGTCATACTAAGTGAGGTGTTTTTTAGAAGACCTAGCAAATTTCACATAGTGGTCTTTTGTCCAATGGGGATTAAACCAAATAAAGAAAGCTGAAGACATGATGAGAAAGGTAACGGAAGATGAGGTGAAGAAGATCAAAGAGACCTGGGCAAAAGAGAGAAAGGAGAAGGAACACAGAAAGAAAAAAAGAGGAATTTGACAGACTCAATCAAAACTGGATGAAGGTACAGGAAAAATTTAGATCTCTGAGACATCCTGACTAGATAGGAGACAATGAAAAGAAGAAGAAGAAGAAGAAGAAGAAGAAGAAGAAGAAGAAGAAGAAGAAGAAGAAGAAGAAGAAGAAAGGAATCATAGAGAAAATGAGGAGCTGGTGGAAGAACTGGAGAAAATAGAAGAAGAACCCAAAGGCCCTTTTTCAGGGCCACTCCACCTTCTCGAAAAGATTTACTCTTTCTTGCCTAAAATATTTTTTAGTGGATTGTATATTTTAGGTGTGATAGATTTATGTTCATCAATCTATGGTTGTGTTGTATATATCTATGTCTCTAACCATGTTTCTATGTCTATGTCTCTATTGTATTTGTCTCTACCTAGAGTGGTAGCCGCGTATTCAGGTCAGCCACTTGTAACATTGTTACCAATGACGTGACGTCACGCTACCTGTTCCATCGCTATTGTCACTATACAGACCCATTTTTTGTCGCTATATAGGCCCGGGGGAGGCGTCTTGTAATGCTCATTCCCACTGTCGCTATAAATCTTGTCGCAATACAGGCCCAGGGGTTGTCTGTAATATATTTTCCCATTGTCGCTATATCGCCCCCTATTACTACTAGGATATTATCGTTTCCAACGTTATTACCGGAAATATTTAATCGTGTGGTGCAAAAAATGTGATACTTTAACGAGTGGCGAATTCAGATTTCATAAACAAAAGTTAATGTCTATGTCTGAAACGTAATGCAGTTTCTATTTATTTGTTCTAGCTGATAAAATGCTCCTTTTTGTTACTGCAGGTATAACTTTAGTAGACCCACATGCAATCAACCACCACATGGCATCACAGGAAATGGTATGTTTTCACATTTGAAAATACAAGGATATATGAAAATATAGGATTTTTTTTTATTATAAAAAAATGTGAAAATTATTAGCCAGTAAGTTTCTATATTTCACACATAATTAACATTTTGCGTTGTGTGAGGATGAAGTAGAGAAATTGTTCCTCCATGCAGTGTCTTGTGGTCTCTGCGGGGTTGAGACGTGATGATTATGACAGAGTTACTTGGAGCATTGTGATTTAACTAATGTATGACAACAGTTACAGAATCTTTGTGATCTAGAAACTGCATCTTCCTGTTTCAATATTCATAGCGAGTCGAAGTTCTGTTATAAATGATCATTAGTGTTTGCTTATATTTAATTCAAGATGGTTGGAAAATGCCAACATTCAACATACTGAGCACAATACAGTGAGTTTGTTATTAATGGCTTCACCAGTTTTTCAATTTTGTCTGATACATTATTTTACGGGAAATGTTTACCTAGCCATGAAAATATCAAGAGAACTGTTGTCAAAAGAACTTCAATCAAAGACAAGACAAGACTTTAATACACTCAGGTTGTAAAGTTTACAACGTACGAGGTATATAACAAAAAGAACATAAATAATGCTTAACAGGAAATAAAATATTCGGAAAACACCACAATCTAAGAACCTGAAAAAAATTTCAAGAGTCGAATGTAACCTGTTTTCATTAATTAATTATATTTATAAACATTAGCCCCCGAACTGTAAAATTTAGGTATAAATTTTTGTCTTCCATCATGAAAATAAGAACATGACAAAAGATAGTGATATTCATCCCCTATTTCTTGAGACTGACAGTGTGCAATACATTTCTTTATGGGAAACATTAGCCCATCTGTAAGTTTCAACAAACCTTTGATTTGCAGTTTTACACTTAAGATTTTAGATATATTTTGGTAATGAGAATTAAATCTATTCTAAATCGATGCTTCTTTTAAAACAAACCTTTGATTTGCAGTTTTACACTTAAGATTTTAGATATATTTTGGTAATGAGAATTAAATCTATTCTAAATCGATGCTTCTTTTAAAATTAACATGTAATTAAGACATCTAGATGATGTATTGCTAAAACAAAAGTTTAATTTTTTTTTTTTTTTTTCATGTAGCTAAACCCAACATCATCTAAGATACATTTGCTGCAAGCATCTATATATTTTCATAACAGTTATCACTGCCTAGTAGTTTATCATGCGACTTGGAATGTAAAAAATAAGGGGAATTAAGTTCATCGTTTACCACATTCATATATATATGATGTAATCTCTGGTGTATGACCGTATCTATATTTTGTGTAACTTTTGTTCATGACTGAAAATTGTAATGATCCTCTATAAACAAGATGTTATAGCTAATATTTTTTTCCAGTGGTGTGAAGTCTATTTTAAAGATATAGAGCTGTAAAACAGGTGTTTACAAGTTAAATTCAACCTAAATTAAATTCGAACATGTTGACAAGTTTCAGAGCAATTTCCCATTGGCTAGTGAGGGAGGTGGGTTCCTAGAAGAAATAAATTATTTCCCATTGTATGGGTCGATCTGGTATGTTATTTTACAACGTATGCCACCAGAGTATGTATTGTGAACTCATAGCCTGAATAGAAAGGTCTGTCACGTGGGGAATATCGCGACAGACAGTCGTAACTGACTCCTGAAGATGTACATAAGGAGAGAACTCCACAATTATTTTATTCCTACTTCGGATTCTTATTTCATGTGTTCTTATGTTAATAATCAGTCTGCAGCTCTGTTTAAAGAGGCATTTGTTTTGGATTATTCATTCGAATGATAAAGTGCTCATTGGACTAAAATATTATTATAGAACTATTGTGAATTTATTTGAAGGAGTTCTGGACAATGCCATTGTGATACATCAGGCCTGTTGGCAGACCAGTACGTTTAGAAATCTTGAATACATTCCGAAATTTCGATTTTTTGGAATAGTGTTGAACTTTTAAGGATTATTCTGGATTTAATTCATAATACCGTAAGTTCCTCTTAAATTTTCATGTCATAACTTTGATAATTAAATTATTTGTAAGTTTTACAAAACATGGTGGTTTTGCTTCTTTCTGTTATAGAGTTTATGACCATAGAATTGTAACAATAAACAGACGACTACAGTTTTTGTTAGTAATGTTGTTGTTTTTCTTTCAACGACATTTCTCAGCGCAAAATAGGCTATGAGGTAATTCAATTTATTCCCTAGCGCAAAAAAAAGTTGCTTTAAATAATAAGTTATTTGTAGATGTTTTTAAATTACATGTATCAGGTTATTGCCAATAGTAGTGAATGGGACGACTGAGGGACAATAGGAATTACCATTAAAATACCGCCTGGGATGATTGGGGGAAAAGATTGATAGGATAAAATACACCCTAGGACGACTGGGGGACAAGATTTATAGGGACAATGGAAACAATGGTCCCGACACTATAGAGACAAAAGGTATTTTAACATGGGTGAGACTGTCTAGGGACAAGGAAAACTGAACATAGCAAGAATGGATTGGGACTGTCTAGGAACAATAGGAATTGAATGTGGGTGACGTCACGGTACTGGACACTGGGGAAACAATAGTAACAATGTTGCAAGGGGCTGATCTCAGTCGGGACAAATAGAAACATAGACATATATACGTGGTTAGAGACAGTGTTAGAGACATAGACATATATAGATTGATTGACATAAATCTATCACGCAAACAACTATACAACTGACTAAAAAAAATTTCGGCAAGAGAGAATAGGCATCTTTTCTAGACAATGGAGGGGCCCTGAAAAGGCCTTTGGGTTTCTTCTTCTAATTTCTCTCTTCTCGTCTTCTGCTCCACCAACTTCTCATCTTCTCCATCACATTTGTCTTCTTCTTCTTTCTTCCATTTTCCTGTTTCTTCTCCTCCTTTTCCTCTTCCTCCACTTTTTTCTTCTATTCATTTTCTTCTTTTTTTGAAGCTTATCATTCCATCTTCTAATTTGCTCCTTTTCCTCTAAATCCTCCATTTCTTCTTTTTCCTCTCTTATAAGCTCCCTTAATATTTTTTTCCCTCTCCTTAAATTATTGGTTTCCATTTTCAGTCTGTGGGGACTATAGGAACCATACTCCATTCTGACAAGCATTTCCTCCACCATCCCTATGGTATCCACTACCCCTTGTAGCTTCTGCATTTTCTCTACAATACTACTTACCATCTTTGTTATTCAGTGCTGAATGGCACGATTGATTTATTTTTTAATTAAAGTCGTGTTCGCCCATAAGGGCATGTGCGACTGGTTTATGCCTGCACGGCAGGTTGTTTAATTGTTCGTGGGGGTAGGAATAAGAGCCACATCCCCCACGTATTTCTGCACTCACGGAGTGCTGTTTAACTTAGCCCACATATGTCGAGGGACAATAAAGTCTCAAACGACCTATATGTATGGCAGTCATGAGTGGGAATGGACTCAACACACACTCATGCTTTGAATTTCAGGTGTCTACCGCAGCAGAATGAGATGCTTGTCGTGACTGGATACGACTCTGGTGACGTCACCCCGGTTCCGTCATGACACGCTCTCGGGGCACCTTGTTTTGACGAGTGGGAATCGGTCCACACACTCGTCATATGATATCCGAAGAGAAGAGAGGAGAGGTACTCGGAAGGATATGCCAAACGCCGACCAAATATTCTTTAGTGCAGGGACAAGGATTTCTGTTATGGGAAAAAAGACACACACAAACACACACACGTACGCACACGCACACAAATACAAACAAAAACACAAACAAAAATACAGACAAACACATACACGTACGCGAACGCACACAAACACAAACAAAAATACACACACACGTACGAGCTCACACACACATACACACACACTATCACATCAGCAAAGGAGTTAGTGTTTATAGTCACACTACTCTACATTCACACAAAACAAACACTCATGAGTGTAAGGACAAGGGGTTTGTTAAGGAAAAAAGACACACGTACACACACTAACGTGTGCACACACACACACACACTACCAACAAACACTAATATTTTTGGCAACTTGATCAGTCTCTCTTTGTTAGAGATCTGGTTAGCCCTAAGAAGGGCTGTTGTTTTTAAACTCCAATGCACCCGTTGGTGATGACACTTTCCAGGCCGAGCCCCCCCCCCCCCACACACACACACATCTCCTACTCCAATCATGCTCCCAATTGACAGTTGTTGTTGGGAGTGCGGAGACCGCTTGAGTGGCCTCATCATCCCAATTCTCACTTTGAGGGACCCTGAAGGCTCTTTCCCTCACGATTCTGCGTCCTGCCTGAGGATGCTGCTCTGGCCTTCTTAATTGCTGGGGACGCTGAGGCTCCCACAATTGCCGCTGTCTCTCCAATTCTTCGTCCCAATTTTCGATTTGAGGGACAGCAAGTCTCAATGGTGGTGGCATTGGTTGTCGTTGTGGAGCTTTTCTCTAGGGTGGTGTCCTCACATGGGCTTGACTGCACCCGTTTTCCTCAGGATGAGGTTAGACAAAATTGTTTACTTCTCCTCTCTAATTTTGGCTTCCTCTGCTATAACCTCCATGGCTAGCTCATACAGCAGACGCCGGGCATATTCCAGGTGCATCTGGAGTTCAAAACGTTTGGCAATCCTACTCATATTCTTTAATCTTGATACGTCAACAAAGGGTAGCCAGACTGACGAACACTACACTTTATATCCATGAAACACGGACGTAAAGGAAAACAACCCCTTACACAAAAACTAACAATACCCATACCACCACCAAACATGGACCGCTTGGATCAAAAAGAAACACTTCACGTTCACTTTTTTCATACAAACACACTTTATTACTATCCGGACATATCACCCGAAAACAAACAAACACTCTATCTTACAATCTTACAAGCTAGGGAAACGAAGCGCTTATAGGCACATTTCTATCCCATCAGATACACACACACACACACACAGACACACACACAGACACACACACAGACACACACACAGACACACACACACACACACACAGACACACACACACACACACACACACACACACACACACACACACACACACACACACACACACACACACACACACACACACACAAGCCAGGGAAACAAAGTATTTATAGGCACACTTCTATTTTTTTTAACAAACCAGCACACAAATACAGACAAATTTTGGCAATAGAGTAGTATGTCTTTTCTAAAGATTTGGGGTAGCCCTGAAAAGGGCTGCTATGTTTGTGGTTGTGGGAATCTCTGTTCGTTTAAGACTGCGTTCATGTCTGGCTGCAAGCTTTCCGACGGGATAGGGCCTCTTTCTTCGAAAGGAGAAGGAGAACTCCTTCGTGTCCACTCGACAGTCGAAAAAGCCTCTGTCTGGCTCCTGCTGTTGTTGTTGCTGCTGTTGCTTCTGATGTCTGTACTTCTCAGACCACTCTTCTTGCTCCTTTTTTATTTCTTCTTTAAAGACCTCTTCTATCATGTATTGTGCCACTTTCAGCATCCTGACATTTTCAATCTCTTTTGGAATCAAGGTTTGCCTCACACGATGCAAATGGACTTGGGCTTCATTCATCTTAGCCAGTTTGGAAGACATCTTTACGAGTTGACGAGTCGACAATGGATGGCCAGACTGGAGACCGTCCAGATTTATGTGTCTCAAGCGTGGATGCGATAAAAAAAAACATCCCTACATTTTTTGGTAGGAACGCTATAGCTCATCTAATGGTGAGAGATAGGGAGAAGTCAACGAGCATATATAGCAATAAAAATTTTTTTAAAACAAACCAAAAACATTAAATTTTTAATAACATTTTTATTCAACCAACAAACCATCAACACATAATATAACATCAACACATTTTTCTTTCAAACAACAAATTTTTGACAAGGTTGACAACGTTGTGAAGTCAAGTTAGATTTCCACTGATGGAGGTCATTTGGGCATTGATGCACACAACGTTCCCTAGCTAAAGACAAGAGATATCCATAATGGTCACAAAACCATCTATCTACTTTATGATCGTTTTTAGAAGAGTCACGATCAAAATAAGTCAGTAAATGTTCTAAAGGATATCCAAGACTGCGTTCATGAAGAAAATACACACAATATTGTCCACACACCATGCAATCTGTGCCTTGTAATTTCACATTATTGAATCGTGTCGTCTGGGCATTTCTTCTTATAAAGTCGATGATGTCTTCTTCCAAAGGCAGTAATCCATGCGAATCAAAATACTCCAAACAGGCATCGTGGGGAAAGCACATGGCTACCCAGTGGGTTCCTGGGAGATGACTATTGTCCGTGTTGATGACATAAGCGTGATGGTCTTGAGGTTTGCGATGAGGAAATTCATCTTTAGCGCACACGACATGATTCCAAGAAGCGGTGTACGAACTGTTTTTCAAAAGGTAATAAAGTTCCCTGATATCCATTTTGTTTTGATTTGTTTTTCACAGGTAATGATAAGTCATCAATTAAATCATGACTTTTTGCTTGAAAATCTCTGTCAAGTAAACGCCTCTTCTCTTTGTCTCTGTACTCCGTGCCAAGAGAGATCCGATGCGACGATTCTCTAAAGTAGTCAATGGAGGGCAGGAATGATCACGCAAGTCTTTATACCACTGATGCAACACTGTTTCTTCCGAGATGAGACTCCAAGCGTCATCCAGATACAAGTCCAATTTTCTTCTTGGCTCTTCATTAGACATTTATCGTGTTGAATTTGACTGGCATGATCGTTTTGACATCCATAGCAATCTTTCTTGGTCAACCCTGTAATTGTTTCCGCCAGATTTTTGGAAAACCAGGAGGCTAAATGTTGTTCTTGTTCTTTAAATCTGGACATTACCATCATCTCTTCATCTTTGTCTTTTGATTTTGCTTCCAAGATATCCTTCCATTCCATTTCCAAAGAGTCACCACCATTCAAAGAGGGATAAGAGTTTTCCATAGCTTCTAATAGTCTAGAAAGGCTTCTCTCAAACTGTTGACTTCTAGAGTGTTGTCGAATTCGGCATACAAGATGACGTTCACCGTGTTTTGTAGAGCTTCTGCAAACTGACGTTCCACACGCAGTTGACCAGATTATATAGGGTGGAAATGTCTCTTGTCGCTGCCTTGGTCTGGAGTGAAATGAAAAGCCCACAAAGCGTAACCTCCTGCATAATCGCCGTACGAAATGCCATGGCTGGCGTTAGTTCCTAATTGACCCGTAGCTTCGTACAGGGACAAGTACGATCTCAAATAATACTTCTCGGCAAACTTAGGTTCGAAGGGTCTGGTACACAGTATCTTGCCATCGCGACTGGCTTCGATCTTGGACACTCTGTAGTGCTTAGACTTGAAAGGATTGGTACTGGCGGCTCCTTTGAGGGCTTTATTGCTGAATATACCAATGATTAAACGTTTGGGTAACTATCCTTGGAACAGATGATCTTCGATCTTGGATCGGAATCCAGCGGCAATGGTGAAGGTTTTTACTTCCACGCGTCTTATCGGATTCCTGGCGGTCGTTCTGCTCAAAGTGTGGCTGATGTCGTTTCGTACTTTAGGTATCACTTCCACGCATTGGACCTAGAGTCTGGCTTCTTGGATGATGATTTTGTACTCGTCGGCATTAGCCATCAAATGGAAACCTGTACTGCTAAGATTCAATCTCAAGAGGACATCTACCCCGTTTAGCAGGTACTTTTCATGCAACCACACATCCAAATGCAAACGATCCATCAGTTCTAAACTACGTCCTTCCAGGATTTTCTTTCGACGGTCGTTAAAGCCCACATCGTGAGGATCGTCAGCTGCTGTTAGGACTGTGTCGATAAACTTGTCCTAGCCTTTTGTGTCAGGTTTCCATACCACGCAGGTATCCAGATAAGTATTCTTGGCTTCTTTTCCGTACGTCAAGAGATTTTCCAGGTTCGCTCGGTAAGGGTAAGTATCCACTTCTCTGAACAAGGAAGGCATGAAATTGTTGACGGGAGCTACTCTAGCATCGATTCCCTGAGCGGTGTCGTCCGTTTTGATCACTCTGACTTTCAGGTACAAGTAACTGCTATTCAGATCAATGTAATCTTCGGGCTGTCCTTTAATTTCAAATTCGATGGGGCTGAGGTCTTCAAAGACACGATGGGATGAAATTCTACCTATTGGGATTATTGCATCGCCATCATGGTGGATGGCATGGCAAACAGATCGTAAGACTCTCGGTGCATCATTTGTTCTCTCTGTTATTTAATAATCAAAAACGTCTAATTCTCGGACGGATCTTCTTTTCTTGGTCTTTCTAGCTGTGTATATGTGAAATCCTCTGGAGGGTTTCTTCGTCGTCTCTTTATGCTTTGTCCTTGCTATGGCTCTAGGGAAGCAGGAAAGCCTGACTGGGGAGCGTCTACTGCATTTATAGGAGTTTCTCATTGGCCCAAAATGTCTTTCCCAGTTTGAAGCAAGACATTTTTCCCTGCTCTCAAGAAGGCTTCTTTGGGATTTTGTTTGTCGATGATGACATTTTGGAGAAATTCTATGCATTGCGTCAAAGCAGCATCTTTCAAGGCTTGCAATATTCGTGTCACCATCAGTTTCGAAAACGGGAGCCACCGAACAAAACGCCGATTTCAGCATATCTCCTAAACCATGTCCTCACTGTCGAGTGACTCCTCGGTACACAGGATACACGACTTACAAGTCGTTAGACAATCGTTTTCGAAAATGGAGTTTCACTATGACTTTCCCTTTGGAGAATGGAATATTTTGTCCCAGATCTACTTTTGTAGTAATGTTTACAGTGTCGAAATACGACTAACTGACGGGCAAATAGTGAGGATGTACAAATTCGCTGTGAAAGTGATAGGTGTTTCCACCTTCCTCGTCACTGGTCGTGGCAGAATCCGCTTTGAAACGCAGTAACGGTACGGATGTGTCCAACCACGTTGTACTCCACCACATCAGGGTAGAGAAAGATCAAATTTAATCATTGGTTCAGTTCTACAGTGGTACAAAAACACTTCACAAAATTCAGGTTGTTGGTAATGGGTGGTATGAGTGGACCCTTGACCATCTTGAAGTCTCCATCCAAAATGCCAAACAATTCAGGACAAAATGTAATGGACAACGTATTGGCATCCGAAAATTTCATCAGCAGGTGACTAGCCACTTTAAGGTACTCGATGGTGACACTTCATTTCGTTTTGACCAAGGCTTTGCCAAACATGGCATTGAATTTGGAAGCAATCGTGTGCACCAGATGTTGACCGCTAAAATAATAGCCTGCAGGAATTTTCAACAGACAGATGTACCGTGGAGTATCGGTGGACATTGGTCACCTCACAGAAGCATCTTCAGTTTTGTTTTCATTCACATATTATTGCACTTGGTCGTTCAGAACTTCGACCTCAAAAGTGTTTTGATTTTCAGTGATGTTTTTGACTTGTGTAGGGTGAATCATTTCGTCCAAAGCCACTTCCCAATGGGCTTCGTTATCCAATTGGATGGCCTGAGGTAATTTGGCCGTGAAACAGCACAAAATATTGTGGGGAAACACATCCATGGAACTGTCACTGGGATAAGGTAAGTAAAATAGGTTATTCATAATTTCAGAGTTCTGCTGTATGAGGGGTCACTGGAGGTCAGAGGAGTGTCTAAAAGAGGATTGTTGTTATTGTGACTGTTGGGAGGCTGACTGACGTTTTTAGCAAGATTTCCTTTGTTACCGTTAGAGAATTTCAGGAAGCATTTGGGAAAAGGTAACCGATGCAACTGCTCAGTAAAATGGTCCACAATTGTTTGTCTCCTTGTTGCAAATTCAGATTGGCAATGGCAGCACCGATGACACAATACACCGCAAAGATCTGAGAGAAAAAGACGATTTGCGTTTTAGGCACACGTTCTCCACACCACACTCACAGGGGTTGCTTTTGTAAATCTTGCAGAGAAGAATTCAGAGAAGGAGTAGGAACTGATGTGGTTGAGGCTGTCTTGAAGGGATGATGGTCATTTCTTTTTATAGTCGATGCCTTCCGAAGCGTTGATTCAAGAATCAAAACTCTGCTGATATCCTTTCCAATGTACTTTGACTTCTTTGACACGTTGTTTTCCCACTTTTCGGGTTCTTCGATCGAAAATGCTTTCGATGTCGTACACTTCGTCTTCATTCTTGGTCACTCGTTGTAACTCTGGCAAGTAGAAAGTTCCTTTTAACGCTTCCCCCTTCATGTCTTCGAATTTATAGTCGGCCACGCGCTGGTCCAGTGACACGAAACAGTTCAGTGGTCCAGCTGGGTAAGTAACCTTTATCGAAAGTGCATTTGGTTTTGCCAATGCGCACCCAATCTCCAGTCGTCAACACTTCACAGCCACAGTCGGGGACGTACCAAACAGGCGGTTATAGACGGTCACTTCGTTGTCGGGAGTCACTTCTTCTGGGGCACATCCGATGCTCCAATGGTAAGATGGTTCTACGATTTGACCAGGTACGCTAAGATGTCGATGTACTTGCGAGTGTGTTAATGCGTCAAATATTTCCACATGCGATCTTTCAAGGCGCGTTGAAAACGTTCCACGATGCTGGCTATGGTTTCGGGATTCTCGGTGGTGAAAAAATGAATCTCTCGTTTCTTTAATTCTTTTTGCAAAGTTTGGTTCAGAAATTAGGTGCTTTTGTCAGTTTGCCATCAAAGATGGTGATGATTACTTTGTTTCAACACCAGTTTGAGGGCTCGCACTAACTCACTGCTTGATTTGAAAGTCAATGGCACCATCCAGGCAAATTTGGAAAAGACGTCGATGACACAAAACAGATATTTTGTAGCCACTATTGTAGGTAGCCAAATGAGAGACATCGGTTAAATCGGCTTGCCATTGATAATTGATGCCCTCTACTTGGGTGTGATTTCTGGAAAATTTTCGTCAAATGGGTTTGTGTAAGGTGTACGTGGTTTGTTCTTGTAACCATCGTTGAAATTTATGTAAACGTAGAATTTTGAGTCGGATTTTGGCAGCACGATACAATTTCTGAATTTCTCTGTATCTCGCAGGATGAGTTGGATCGTAGTAAGTTCTGTTTAGCAAAATCTCCATCAGGACTCTCTCTCTTTAATAAGTCACTCACTCTTCGCTGATGCTGCTCTGGATGGGGTGATGTGGCAGTTTGGAAACGGCTTTATGTGTCCGACTTGCCACGGGAGTAGAAGTCAACGGTAGTGGTGGTGCTAATGGGATTGCTTTTGTCTTTCTTTCTTTTTTCACTTCTGGTTTCCCTTCTTTATTTTTCACTTCTGTCGAAGGAGGAGTGGACATCATCTTTTTAACCCAAGCTTTGAGTTCTTCTCGTTGGGGTGTGGGGGAAGGGGTCAACAAGGACGCTGCAATCTTACTAGGGATCGGATAAGCTGACGGTGTTTGAAAGACTTCTTGTGCCTCTTCTTCCTCAGGCATCCGTGGGGCTCCGTCTGTCTTGGTCACTGGGGGTGATGGTGGTGGTGACGGACTTTTCATCGGGGTCTTAAAATCTTTCAGGCGTTCGAGCTGTTTCGTCTAAAGCTTTCTGGTGAAAGTGTTGAAGTCGTTGCAACAGTTGACCGTACCGTTACAATTTTTCCGTTTCTGACAAATCGCTGCATCAACGATTGCAGTTCGTGCTGTAACAGGTACACTTCCTTCAAATGAGTATTGGGAGGTAAATGCGGAGTGCGTTGTTCTTACCAACGATGGAATTCAATCCATCGTTTGTAAGGCACTAAAGTCAGTTTTCATCTTTCCATCAAATTCCAAAGGTCACGGCTGAGTTCTTTTGATGCCAGAGGCCCCTTTTATCTTCTTGATCCATTTTTATCTTTGACCTATCCCTTGTGAAGCAGCTTCCGTCGCGAGTCCTGCAATCATTGTTCCTAATACTTCTTTCACTAAGGGTGCTAACAACAGGCGTACAAATCCTCCGCGTTGCACCAACATCTTTTTCCTTTAACGGATGGGTATTTTCTTTTCGACCATTTGGTGAAGATCGTGTCGTTGCTTGGCTAAGCATTCTTTCTGATGCTGAGACAAAGATATCGCTCCTGTCAAGACATTCAGGCAACAATCGCACACGGTATCGACGACGTCTTTGGAGGCGGTGTGAATGAGTTGTTGTCGCATGGGTGAAGGGGCTTTGGACAGAACGGACAACATATCCCAGTGCTTGGCTAAACGGGGAGGTAGTTCTTGCCTTTCTTTCCTTTGTGGGTAGAAGAGGGATGGTTTATGACGGGTGACTTCTTTGTTTGTTCCGGGGCGCACACTCAAAATACACTGTCGTCGTTGACTTGTCACACACATTTTTATCTTATTTTTGGAGTAGGTCCAAGGGTTTGTAACCAGTCTTTTTGACGAACTCTTTGACTATCGCTTCGTCAAAAATGTGACGACATTTTTTTCATATCTGCAAACATTCGTCTTGGATGATCCTCTTTTCTTTAGACGATGGTGTCTTTTCTGGGGTAGAGGCCGATGCTTGGCTAAGCGTTTCTTCGGATGTGAGGTCAAACGACGGAATTGTCCTTTTCTTTTTCCTTTTCCTTTTTGGACAGGAGTGAGGCGATTGTAATGATGTGCACTTCTGGCGGGTGACATCTTTTTGCATTCAGGAGCACACAAAAAAGATATACTGACGTCGATAACTTGGCACACGACTCTTTATCTTTTTGATGTAATATTTTTCGTATAGTTGTCTGGGCGTGTGACCAGTCTCTTTAATGAACTCTCTGGATATTGCATTATCGCCAAAAACAATCCTCCCCTTTTTTGCTCCACTTTTTCTTTGGACATTGGTGTCTTTTCTGGGGTAGACGTCGATGCATGGTTAAGGGTTTCTTCGGTTGTGGGGTCAAAGGACGAGACTGTCCTTTTCTTTTTCCTTTTCCTTTCTGGACAGGAGAACGACGATGGTGACGGTGTGCACATCTGACAGGCAACATCTTTTTGCGTTCAGGAGCACAAAAACACTGATACCCATCGTTTGCCCAGGTCTTTATTATAGTGGTGGAATGCATCGCCACTGATTGTCACTACGTCGTATCAACTTTATGACAGGCATCACTCGACGTTGAGGAGTTCGCAATCGACTAAATCGGGACAGTTCTTGCTTCGATAAATCCAGTAAACTCTGTAACATGCCCGATCTCAGTTGGACTTTGATTTTGAGAGCAGGTACTTTGTTGGCAGCTGCCGCTGAAGCTAAAGACGTGGAAAGTGTACCGATATAGGAGAAGTTCGTGGAGACACCGGTTTCCATTTTTTTGTCAAATAGGGAAGAACGGGTGTCAAATTGGGCTTGGCTGGCATGTGATGCCTGTCATAAAGTTGATACGACGAAGTGGAAGAACCTCAGGCTACTGGAGACTCGGTCACGTCGCTGCAGATCGTGGCTTGGGAATGTAAGGTTCCGCCCGGACTGTAGTGCCTCTCTTATGGGTAGAAGCTGTTTCCTTGCGGGAGGGGGGGGGGCTTTTCTTGGGACTTTTCTTTTTCTGGGGTTGTGACCTGGTCTTGACAACACTGCTCTTTTTCTATTGGATACGTTTGGGTCGAGGAGTGGCTTTTGTTCTTGGAGACGGCTTTTGTGGCATTGGGATCCCGTTTTAAGAGGGAGCGAATGATGACACCTCCTGGAGAACCGCTACCTCCTCGTTTCAACATGATTTCCGTTTTGGTTTGAGTGTCGATGCGAAGATCTGCCAGTTGCGTCAAGGCTACTTTGTTCCTCTCACCGTAAACCATCGTATGATATCTCTGATACTGGCTTCTAAGACACGAGCACTTATTTGTGGATTTTCTCGCGACTGACAAGGTACGAATCAATTTGACGGGAAGATAAGACAGACGGGATGTCATTTTGACGATGTGTGAGACAGACCAAAAGTGTACGAGGTTTTTCTAGATTTTTTTTTAAGTCGACGGGGACGTGTACACGACAGGCCCTCCGTCTTGGCACCAGTGGTGAAACAGATGGGTACGAAATCGCAAATATTCGGGGGTAGTGGGTTTCTAAATCCATGAGTAAATAGGCGTGACGGGTTTGAGTGGCATCGTCGTACGCATGAGTCAGCCAAGGAGTTACTAACTGATTAGCTAACATTTTTGCACTTGCGACTTATCTCTAGGGCTTTTAAAAAAGACCACGTAATGAGCATTGAGACTGATGGTGTGATGGGCTTTACTTTGTTGAAAAAAATTTTGGGTGATGTAAATGATACTGGCATTACGATGATGTCCTTTGCGCGTAAACCACAGTTTAAATTCTTCGTCGTCTTCTCCTAACATGTGGTCGAAGATGACCAGTTGGTTCTGGCTGGGGTCAGACACAATCCCGTCGTCTTCGCCAGGAATGCCTTCCACAAACATGATGGAATCTCCTTGATTTTCTCGCTAGAGGCTGTACACCGATTGCCACTCTTTGTAACACCACACGATACGTTGAGGTGGACGATCGATCGATGATTTTTATGTTCGATCAAACGTTTGACAAATTCGGTTTTGCCTGAACCGCTGGGTCCAATAATTAACATGTTAAAGGGATGGCGAAGATACAAGGCCTCCCAACTAGCACGATCTAAGTTTTCGTCAATGATTTTGAAAGTGGAGAAAGAGGAAGCAGAGACAGCAGAGGTAACCATAGTGAAGGGGAGGTCATTTTTGAAACGAAGACAGACAAGACAAGAGTTTTTATACCTTTTCAGGACACGTTTATTTCAAACAAGTTTTAAAATTGAACATGAAAGACAAAAATACAGAAAAGCCAAACGGTTAAGTACATCGATAAAATACACATTAAAACGATGAAAGTGGAATATAAACAAGTGACTCTACAAACTTTTTTGTCACGAAGTTGTGGTGTCCAAGGGACACTAAGCAATGTTGTTAGAGTCTCTACACCACTTGGCATAGTCACACAGGTGTCCTTCCGGAATGGCCTTTCCGGGATGTCCATGTCAATGAGAGACCTGTCCTGAATAGAGTAGTTTTCCTCTTTGTCGGGTTCTTCTGGCACTGCGGTTAACACAGGTGTAAGAGTTACTTTTGTCACTGAAAGTTTGATTTCATGATCACAAATCTTTGGCATACTTTGCCACTTCTTTTGTCCAAGCTTCGAAAACAAAACTTTTCCAGTCACGTACATCTTGCCAGTGAGGGTGTAAGTCACAAGCTACACACACATCTTAAGTATCGAGATGAAAGGGCAATGCGTTTAACAGAATGAGTCTTTCGTGTACATTTAACGGTACCACCCTCATGTTTTTGGTGGTACCGATCGTAAAGAGCCCAACAAATAATCGGCTGGTAAACGAAATCCCATAAAGAAAGCCACTAAGACACACACTACACGGCGACCGAAATTCATTGGACTCAGTTCTCGTGAAAAGCTTTGGTAATCCTCCACAGTCTGAATACTGTCATTGATTTCCTTCCGCGTCAATTGTTTGATCATTAATGATAAAGGTCGTGGCATGGTAGTAAGTTTTTATACCCTCTTTTGTTGAAGGTAATAAATGTACTGAAGAGGGTTTTTTTCAGTGCCGTACCAAAATTGTTTAGTCACATAGTCACATTACTACACGTCGCACAGAATTTTCCTCTTGAACTAAGATTTGTTCTTGTAAAAGTGTTTGGTAATCCTTTCACTCTTCCATTGGAATTCTGTGTACTATGGTCACCTTGTAAGTAGAATGAGTGGCATCCAAAACTTTATGAATCTCACGTGATTCATCAATGTCTGACCATTGGAACACATTCAGATGAATTAATTATCCGATGTCATTCAGGTACCAGTGGCTCAAACATCGGTGACGTAAAGAATGCAATTGTTCTTTGCGTTCGACTTGTATTTTGACAAACTCTCGGTAAATGCGTTCCCTCAACTCCACAGGCAAACCACGGATGTTCTCTTGTAAAGGATCCATGAAGAGTTTACTGGGGTCCCATTAAAGGTAGGTAATGACAGTGCGGAGACCATCGAGCATGTTCCAGGTAAGCGGAATCTTTCTTCTCCCACTCGTGAAGTGACACACCGCAACAGAAGTATTTGACTTTGTCACTTTCACCCAAGTAGATAAATCCGGCTCTGGCTAATTATTCGGGGGTAGGTCCTCCCAGATATTTAGACCATTTTCCTTGGAAGGTTTGGAATCAGCTTTCAAAGGCGCAGTATTCAGACAAACGTACAGGGAACGAATATTCTTGTTTCACAGGCTCATTTCGATGAAGGTACGGTGAAACCCGCAGTAGTTTTGTCAGGCATGGATGACATCCGTAGGGTGGTAGTCCCATGGTTTCACGTTGAGGATGTCATTGACAACGAAAACCAGTAAACAGTACACGATAATGAGTGGCATCGCTTTCGCATCAGTCAGGTTTGACACGCACAGCATTACTTTCCATGGTAGGAGTAGTAGTAGTGGTAGTCGTAGCGAAGTTCCGATCATGTTGTGCTGAATCGCTGAGATCACAGCGTACGGTACCCCTGCAGTCGCAAGATACAGCATCGCATTCCACTTGAGAATCACCGAACTTGAATTGTGTCTGTTTAAAAGGATTCACCTTTCTCGCTTGGCAATTGTAGTCACAATGAACTATCGGTCATGGACGTTTTCCCTTTTTTATATGCTGACCAATATCGACGTGTCCGTAAGGTAAAGTGACGTGGTTGGGAAGCCGCAGTCGCCTCTTGTACACAATTTGATAAAGTTTTTCCAAAGGTCGATTGAGAATTTGATGTGGCTAAACGTATAATCCTGTGAGGCTCGTAGGTGGTCACTTTAAAATATTGATCCTCTCCAGACTGCAAGGCTTCTTCAATACCCCAAAGTTCACCACTTGACTGATGCGATAATTGAGTCAATCCTTTCACTTTACACTCGGTGTGCACTTCTCCTTATGGGTCCCGGTATTCATAGTCATAACTTTTGGGACCGCCACTAGCAAAACTTAGAATCTTGTCGTCCGGGTGCTCGTCCGACCAGACTCCTAAACGGTCTCCTCGTATCCAGAGAAATTGTGAGCCATCACCGTGGCATAACGATGTCCATCTCCTTAACGTTCGATGTCCTCTTGACTCCATGTCTCGTCGATAAGATCAAAGATCCAGTGGGTAAAATCGGCCAGCGTGTTCGGTCCCCGAAAGATTTTTTCACGTCCTCCAGGAATCTTGCTACAGTGGGGGCAATGACTAAAAATACGTTCTTGGATGCACTTCTCACAAGCTCGATCAGCTATGCAGAAAAAAATTAGGAATGTGCATGCCGGTCTCTTGCATGCATTCGAAATCGAAAAAGATGAAATTCCCTTTCTTCTTGTGGTCATCTTCTTCCTCCTCCTGTTGGGGTTGGTATTTTTGAATGTAGTATTCGTGTTCCAAGTCCACGATTTGGTGACAAATGTGACATCGTTTCTTTCCTGAACATACTTGAGCCTTGGTACTATTGGTACGTATGCCTTGTCCACAAGTAGGGCACAATCTCAGGAGTTGACAAGCATTTTTCTGCGTCTTGAGATATTGGTAACAGGCTGGGCTGACAAAAGTTCGCTGACAAGCTGGCAATGCTCTCGTTTTTGTCATTCACCAAGACAGGGTTTAGAGGCCAAATATCCCTCACATATCGATCCACAATGCGTGTGTTGCTCTCGATTGTTATACTCATAGTCACATTTCTCACAATAATAATAGTATCCCAAGAATGCGGTGATACTGGTAATGGCATCGAAATGTTCATCGTGATGACAGATGTGAATGTATTTTCCGTCTTTGAAATTTTTACCTCGAAACAACAGAGGTCCGCGCACTTCTTGAGGGTGCACTTTCAATGCGTAGCGTGGAGCCAAGACGTCTTGCAATTTTTGCATTTCAAGTTCGTCCTACAACGATGGCACGGGCTAAACACATCTTGTCTTGAGGGTTGTTAATTTGGACGAGACTTTGTTTGTGCTGCGAAGGTCGTCCACCAATAACACTTTTCTACGTTGTCCGATGCATTTGGGAAGAGAAACGTGGGCCATGTACAATGTCGCTTTTCCATCGGTAACGTAAAACCTGTCGTTGGACTGCTGTACGCGTTGAATCTTGTCGATGACTTTAGAATGTGTCAATTCTGAGGCTTGCTAAACTCGATCCAAACGGGGGACTTCCGACTGTCGTGATAAATGGAAATTGGCAAGCGATCGTCTTCGTTGGCTCTATATTGCCGTTTCAGTGTGGTTAACAAAGAATCCCACAAATCGGTGATGAACCCCTTTGCTTTCTCCAGCGGTACGCCTGACTTCAAATCTTTAAACTTCACCATGTACGTGTAGGCCGTGGTTCTAAATTTTCTAGAGGAGCGTTTATCCGTCTCTCGAATGTGTTAGTAGTTTTCAAGTGTTAATGGTGGTGGACTTTGGTTTGGTTTGACTTTGACTCTCTGGGTCTGGTTTCTGGCTCACTCATGTCATCTTCAAAAACACTGGCATGGACTTCAGCTACTGTGCGATGCGATAGGTCACGTTTCTGCCTCTTACATTCTTCTCCTTTCTTCACTAAATGGTGCGATCGCTTCATCTTGATTGCAAAAGGTCAAATGAGTACATTTTAAACGTCATGGCCCCCAATATATCAATGTAAGGCCAGTGCCTTCCCTATATAAATGGTCAGTGTCTTCCCTCAAAGTATTCATTTCACTCTCAATCCGACCAGAAAGATGGAAGAGCCGACACAGATCGAATTTCTGATCAGAGCTTTGCGAGGTATCATACGAAGGTTTTCTTCAGACAAGCCGACGAACTACTCCCCCTCCTTTCGAGATAAAAGTCAAGATACTTGCTATATCTGTCAGAAGAAAAGGCCTTGGTCTTCTGAATCCACATCGTCAAAGCAAGAGAAGCGTAAAAAGAGACAACGGTAAAGATAGCTGTTACGATTGTCAAGAGAAAGGACATTGGTCTTCAGACTGCCCTAAGAAACAACAGGAGCAGGAGGGAGAAAGGGGTTCCGAACAGGAGGAAGAGGCACCCTCCGAAAGAAAGAACCCAGACACGTTTAGAAAGAGAAGAAAAAAGACGAGAAGAAAGTGAGGAAGAAGAGGAAATACATGTGACAGTGAAGAAATTCAAAATACGGAGAGAGTTAAAAAACGGAGAGAGTGAAAAGACAAAGAAGAAGTCTATGAATTTTTTAAAGTGTTGTGTTGTGAAATTTGATTGTAATTTGTACCAGAGAATATATCAGAAAGAAAAACGTTAGTTTCTCTTAGTTTTGATTTTTATAATAAGAACCCACACTCACGCACTCACACACGTCCATCATGGGAAAATAAGGGATTTCAGTTTTTTTTTTATTAAGGCAAACATTGAGTAATCTCTTTTCAAGAGAGGTGGGTGACCCTGAAAAGGACCGTTGGATGGTTATTTGTTTGTTTGTTTGTTTGTTTTTTGAAAAAACAAACTTAGGAACGGGAAGTAATGCACTTTAACTGCCTTATCTCTTTGCCACGGCCAAGACCTACTTCTGGACCTGCTACTGTCGATGATTTGGTAGAAATCACTAGTGTTGGTATCTCAGGCGTAGTGGGATTGTGGACGGGGTTGGAATGTTTGGCTGGGGAAGGTCTTTATCTCTTGGGTCGTATTGAAGAAGTCTGACACATTTCTTTCAGACTCCTTAACTCTGCCAAAATGTCTAAGAGTACCGTTTGACTTTCACCGTCCTCCTTCTTTCCTAGACCTTGTTTCTTCTCTGCTTCTTTTTCTTCCTCCTGTCGTTTTCTTCTTGCCTCTTCTTCTCCACTCTGTTGCTGTTGAACGAGAAGGCTTGTTCTGCTTCTTTCTGCTGTTGCAAAAATTTCTCCAATTCTTCTTTCTGCCTCTGTTTAAAATCCTGGGCATACGGTAAGGAAGGAGAAAGCGGAGAAGGTACTGTACCGAAACAAATTCGTGTGAAGAGAGAAAATCCACTAAATCTCAATTAAAATCGTTCTCTTCTGGATGTAGGATTGTGGTTGCTTTAGTAGCCGCTGCTATGCCATCATTCCTCTTCTCCACCCCCATTCATTGTCTTCGTAGTTTCCGTCATGTTCTAACTCTGTCGCATTGATTCACTGTGCACAGATGCTAACGCGCCTATATAGGGAATGTGACGTCACATGCAGCTCTATACGAATTGGAAGACAGACTCCGCACTGTGAATTAATTTTGTAACGCGTGTTAGGATTGTTGAAAGAACTCAATCTGTTTCGATCTGCTCTTCCACTATAAATAACAGCGGTTCACCTCATTCCATTCACCTGTTCTCGTCACAAGATGTGGGCTAACGTAGAATCGTCTACCCTCGTATCGTCGAAGCTGTTCAACCTGGACTATCCCATGTACATCAAATCATCATGGGCAATTACCAAGATCACAGAGACGGCCTTTTGGAAACGAAGGATCTATGTGGAGAGACAAATACTGCACGATTCGGACAATGTTAAGTTAATGGAGAAACAATGAGCATATAATCTATAACTACTTTTGTTTGATTGAAACTGGGATTCATGCAGACCTTCTAATAGCTCTACCAGGATATAACTTTTAATTATCTTTATTAATATGGATAACATATAGTTAGCAAATGAAAACTACTTTCAAGGCATTAGTAAAAGAAACATATATATATATATATATATATATATATATATATATATATATAAGACAGTTGATGGCACACAATGACATACCTGCACCACACGTTCTCTTACGTTGAAAAGACATCAACTTCTTACAGGCCACCTTAATTCAAGCTGAGGATATATTTATGATCGTGACCTGGATAGATATTGATTACTTGTTGCAAAGTGTCTCTTAAATTACATCTTATTGCCGTATAAATGAATACCCTTCTTCCAAAATCAGTTCATTTTCCTTTGATGATCGATGATAACTCACATACGTCAAGAAGTTTATTTTGCGAAAGAGACGACTCTTAATCCTTTCAATGGATGTTTGGGTGAAAAAAGAGATGCTTATTTACTCATACTTAAACTTATATCTTGTGTCGTATCTCCGATCGCACACAGAGGGAAGGCTGGTATTTATGGAGGGAGACCTGCATGATAAAAGCTTTGCTCCTCCTTCTGACGTAACAGGCTGAATGCCTTGTCAACTCTAATTTGTAACTATACGGTTACTATTTCATATTGAATTTTATAGTAGTCTTAAGATGTATAATCAATGGCATCGTGTGAGTAGAACGTATTGCTTCTACCCATAAGCCTATAATACGAAAATAATCTATGAGCCTATAATATGGACAGAATTCATGAACCTATAATATGCGGGGACGTTGCAAGGTTATTTTAGGCCTTTGCGAACCTTGCACATTGCGCCTCACCCACCCACCCCTCTCCATTACGGATCACTGCCATCTCACCTCTGTCTGCGTGGATTCGAGTCTAGGATTCGGCGAATGTGGATATGTGAGAAAGCTTGCCAGTAGCTTCTCGTGGGTCGGTGTTTCTTTCCGGGGATTTCCCGGTTTCTTCCTCCACCATTAATATTGGCCGCCATGTATAGCCTATCGTGTGCTGAAAAATGGCATTAAGCCCCACAACAACAACAACAATACACGTTCGGCTTGATAATTTATTAATTTCATTATTTAGTCTACATATTTAATGATAATAAACGAATAACCTGACAGTGCTGACATTGTTATTGTTTTCGCTTTACACAACATAGCATGGATCTTAAAATACATTTTCGGGCACAGCCTTTTGCCCCATCCCAAACCCCAACCTCCCCCCCACCCACCCAATCTTGGCGCTCTAGGTGACTGCCTTGTTCGCCTAGTGGTTACACCGGCCCTAATAATATTGACAGAATCCATGTCTCTATAATATGGATAGAGTCCAATTCAAGAGTCTAAAATATGCATCGAGTCAAAGAGTCTAAAATATAGATATAATTCCAGAGTCTAAATATGGAGTGAGTACAAGAGTCTAAAATATGTATAGAATTCAAGAGTCTAAAATATGGATATAATTCAAGAGTCTAAAATAAGCATAGAGACCAAGAGTCTAAAATATGGATAGAATTAAAGAGTCTAAAATAAAAATGGAATTCAAGGGTCTAAAATATGGATAGAGTCCAAGAGTCTAAAATATGGATAGAATTAAAGAGTCTAAAATAAAAATGGAATTCAAGGGTCTAAAATATGGATAGAGTCCAAGAGTCTAAAATATGGATAGAATTAAAGAGTCTAAAATAAAAATGGAATTCAAGGGTCTAAAATATGGATAGAGTCCAAGAGTCTAAAATATGGATAGAATTAAAGAGTCTAAAATAAAAATGGAATTCAAGGGTCTAAAATATGGATAGAGTCCAAGAGTCTAAAATATGGATAGAATCAGAGAGTCTAAAATATGGATAGAGTCCAAGAATCTAAAATAGGGATAGAATTCAAGAGTATGGATAGAGTCGAAGAGTCTAAAACACGGATAGAAACATAGAGTCTAAAATATGGATGTAATTCAAGAGTCTAAAATATGGATAAAGTCCAAGAGTTTAAAATATGGATAGAGTACAAGAGTCTAAAATATGGAAGGAATTCAAAAGTTTAAAATATGGATGTAATTCAAGAGTCTAAACTATGGATAGAATCAAAGAGTTTAAAATATGGATGGAATTCAAGAGTCTTAACTATGGATAGAGTCCAAGATTTTAAAATATGGATAGAGTCCAAGAGTCTAAAATATGGATACAATTCAATAGTCTAAACTATGAACAGAATCCAAGAGTTTAAAATATGGATAGAGTCCAAGAGCCTAAAATAGAGACAGAATACAAGTGTCTAACATATGGATAGAATTCAAGAGTATAAAATATGGATAGAGTCCAAGATTCTAAAATACGGATATAATTCACGAATGTAAAATATGGATGGAATTCAAGAGTCTAAAATATGGACAAAGTCCAGTAGTATAAAATATGGACAGAATTCAAGAGTCAAAAATATGGATAGAATTCAAGAGTCCAAAATATGGATAGAATCCAAGAGTCTAAAATATGGATAGAATTCAAAAGTATGGATAGAGTCCAGTAGACGTGACAGGCTACGTGATTTGTAATTTGAACAGCGCAATAAAATAAAAAAAATGCCAATTAGCACGTAGCTAGACTAGTCCTATCTAAGAATCAAATTCTCACACTGGAAATAAATTAAAATAGAAAGGCTGTTTACAACTCAGCTAACACGTGGGCCGAAAATGACGTTGGTAATAGCCAATCATTTCCGCTTAGTGTTTACAAGTTCTATAAACCAGGGTGAGCTAAAAATAGTGCTGAAGAAATCATTATAATCTAATCGGGTCAAGACAATTTTCCGAAAAAAAGATTCAAATCCTAATGAACATAATCATTACAATAAAATGTAATGAAACAAAAATAAAATAAAAAAGAATTTAAAACTAACACACAAGTAATTAAATTACATATTTGTAACAGGATAGAGTCCAAGAGTTTAAAATATGGCTGGAATTCAAGATTCTAAAGTATCGACAGAGTCCAAGGATTCAAAATATTAACTGAATTCAAGAGTCTAAAATATTGATGGAATTCAAGAGTTTAAAATATGGATGGAATTCAAGAGTCAAAAATATGGAAAGAGTCCAAGAGTTTAAAATATGGATGGAATTCAAGAGTCTTAAATATGGATAGAATTCAATAGTCTAAACTATGAAGAGAATTCAAGAGTTTAATATATGGATGGAATTCAAGAGTCTAAAATATGGATAGAGTCCAAGAGTTTAAAATATGGATGGAATTCAAGAGTCTTAACTATAGATAGAGTCCAAGAGTTTAAGATATTGACTGAGTCTAATATATGGATGGAATTCAAGAGCATTAAGTATGGATGGAATTCAAGAGTCTAAAATATGGATAGAGGTCAAAGAGTTTAAAATATGGATGAATTCAAGAGTCTTAACTATGGATAGAGTCCAAGATTTTAAGATATTGATTGAGTCTAATATATGGATGGAATTCAAGAACATTAAGTATGGATGGAATTCAAGAGTCTAAAATATGGATAGAGTCAAAGAGTTTAAAATATGGATGAATTCAAGTCTAAACTATGGTAGAGTCCAAGAGTTTAAAATATTAATTGAATTCAAGAGTCTCAAATATGGATGAAATTCAAGAGTCTAAAATATAAATGGAATTTAAGAGTCTACAATATGGATGGAGTCCAAGAGTCTAAAATATGGATAGAATTCAATAGTCTAAATTATGGATAGAATTCAAGTGTCACAAACATCTATAGAATTCAAGATTATAAATAGAGTCCAAGAGTCTAAAATATGGACAGAATTCAATAGTCTAAAATATGGATAGAATTCAAGTGTCACAAACATATATAGAGTCCAAGAGTCTAATATATATATATATATATATATATATATATATATATATATATATATATATATATATATATATATATATATATATATATATATATATATATATATATATATATATATATATATATAGAATCAAAGAGTCTAATATTTGGACAGAATCAAAGAGTCTAAAATATGGATAGAGTCCAGGAGTCTAAAATATGGATAGAGTCCACGAGTCTCAAATATAGAGTTCAAGATACTAAAATATGGAACGTGTTCAATAGTCTAAAAATGGGTATAATTCAAGAGTCGAAAATATGAATGGTTTTCAAGAGTTTAAAATATGGATAGAGTCCAAGAGTCTAAAATATGGATAGAATCGAGGAATCAAAAATATGGATAGAATTCAAGAGTCTAAAATATGGAGTAGTAGAGGAATCCAAAATAATGAATAGAATTCAAGAGTCTAAGGTATAGATAGATTTCAAAAGTATAAAATATGGATAGAATTCAAGATTTTAAAATATGGTTATAATTCAAGAGTGTAAAATATGAATAGAATTCAAGAGTCTAAAATTCAGATAATGTCCAGTAGTATAAATTATGAATAGAATTCAAGAATCGAAAATATGGATATAATTCAAGAGTCTAAAAAATGGATAGAGTCCAAGAGTCAAAAATATGAATGGAGTTCAAGAGTCTAAAATATGAATAGAATCCAAGAGTCTAAAATATGGATCGAGTCCAATGGTCTAAAATATGGATGGAATCAAAGAGTCTAAATATGGATAGAATTCAAGTCTAAAATATGGATAGAATTCAAGAGTATGGATAGAGTCCAAGAGTCTAAAATATAGATAAAATCCAAGAGTCTAAAATATGAACAAAATTGAAGAGGATGGATATAGAGTCGAAGAGTCTAAAATTTGGATAGAATCAAAGAGTCTAAAATATGGATAGAATTCAAGACTCTAAAATATGGATAGAGTCCAAGAGTCTAAAATATGGGTGGTATTCAGAGTAAAAAATCTGGATAGAATCCAAGAATCTAAAATATGGATAGAATTCAAGAGTCTAAAATATAGATAGAATTCAAGAGTATGGATATAGAGTCCAAGAGTCTAAAATATGGATAGAATCAAAGAGTGTAAAATATGGATAGAATTCATTAGTCTAACATATGGATAGAATTCAAGAGTATGGATAGAGTCCAAGAGTCTAAAATATGGATAGAATCAAAGAGTGTAAAATATGGATAGAATTTAAGAGTCTAAAATATGGGTAGAACTCAAGAGTATCAAATATGGATAGAATCCAAGAGTCTAAAATATGGATAGATTCCAAGAGTATAAAAATGGTTAAAATCAAAGAGTCTAAAATATGGATAGAATCAAAGAATCTAAATTATGGATAGAGTCCAAGAGCCTAAAATGTGGTTATAATCAAATAATTTAAAATATCGGTAGAATCGATGAGTCTAAAATATGGATAGAATCCAAGACAATAAATGAAAGAGATAGGTTTTGCTTTTGTTAGTAAATACATTTGCAAACAAAAAGAGACTGGTACAATGGCGTAATCTGTTGGAATGAATGGTATTTAAAACATGCAACTATGCTACAAAAATGACATATTTCCTTTGAAATGAACGAGATGTATGGCTGATACTATAAAGGAAACGTCCTGAACACAGTAGGCATATTCCGTCATTGCTTAGAGAACTTACCGTGCAATTGTTAGAGACTGAACAGCACTTTGCGTCTGTAAATAAAACAAATTACCGCCACTTGTTTAGCTTTACAAATTCTACCTCCTGCTTCAGAATTATTACTTCCTGTCCAGAAAATCAATTTGCCTTCTTAATTAGAATAATTACCTCCTAACTGGAAAATCAGTCTGTCTGCTTAACTAGAATCAAGCTCAAAATTATAATGAAGGACATTCCAAGCCAAACTATGTGTGAAAGATTTCATTATTGAATAAAAGTACGCCCCCCCCCCCAATTCAGCCCTCAGGAATATTTAAGGAGAAATAAAAAAACTGGGTCATCTACTTAGTTTGATCTTCAGATCATAAAAAAGGAGTTTCATCTGCAACAGAACAGGTAAGTTGAATCTGATCAGGTAATTGTACTTAAAACTGATTTAAATAGTTTGGCAGAGTATATTACTATATTTGCTGCGTGTCTCATTGTAATTCATCTCTGGCAATTTAAACCTATTTTTGTATTATTCAAAACAATTATTCTAAATAGGCCATTTCTTTCATTTCTTTACATACGACTGATGGACATCTATCATGTCACTAGCTATCAGCAGCGACTGATACATCACTAGCCCAGCTTAGAGACTGACTTGTTTCTCTAAGACGTTATGCAAGCTATGAAAACAGCAAAGGTAGAATTTTTAATTCAAACACAATGCTTGCTATATGCAACGGTTGCATATATTATGTTGAGTCCTGCATGTCAATACATGTTTCATATAAAAGAATATGTGAAATACTCTTAGAATACTCTCTGTATTATTAAGCATGGAGTTGCATGTTGCCTACACATGTTCCAAAAATTAATATTTTCCAGAGTTGCAAACGTTTGTGTCATATCATACTATTAATACATGTTTAGTTATCAAGTTTAATATCAAACTGAATAATTCTGTCAAAAACAATGATATGGACATGATACGAAGACACGTGAAACCACGTGCCCTTTGACTCTGTGTCTAGAGTTTAGTTACAATAAATTCTTCAGCATGTAAAATAAGATTTTTGAGAACAATGAAAAGGCAATGAACATAGACTTCCATTACAGCTTGATAATTTGCAAATATTTTTAAATAAACTTGTTCAGACACTGTACAAAATCTGAGCCTAGAGTCCTACCAGCCATCCAGAGTGTGATGTGCTTATTATATGAGTCTACTAGCCATCCAAAGAACGATGTGCTTATTATGGGAGTCCTATCAGCCATCCAGAGCACGATGTGCTTATTATAGGAGTCTCACTAGCCACGCAAAGCTGGATGTGCTTCTTCTGAGTCCCACTAGCAATCCAGAGCAAAATGTGCTTATTATGGGAGTCCTACAAACCATTCAGAGCAGGGTGTGCTTATTATCTGAGTCCCACTAGCAATTCAGAGCAGGATATGCTTATTATCTGAGTCCCACTAGCAATCCAGAGCAGGATGTGCTTATTATGGGAGTCCTACAAGCCATTCAGAGCAGGATGTGCTTCTTATCTATGCTAAAACGGTTGTCTGCAAAATTGTTATATAGCCTTGTGCAAAAACAACAAAACAGAAAAAATAACTGAAATGAACACTTGAGCGTATCAGCTAAGGGAGACTACAAATGTAATTAATGCAAATGACCCTGTTTAACGTTCAGAAATTGCCGTCTTATTTAGATAGATGTATTGCACAGTAAATGAAATTACTATTCGTACAATTTACAAAATCAAACAATATAATATTCGCATGTCAAGATCATCTAAGTCTTCATATACTCCTCTGTGAACAAGACGGCACAAATCATATCTTAGAATAAAGTTTTCTAGGCCTTATTCTGAGGTATGATTTGTGCCAGCATGTTATGTATTATTGGTTTTGCAAGATAGATGTACTGTTAGATAAAGACGCTGACACTTTATAAGGGAACAGATGACAGCACTTATTTAGAGAAAAATGGTGTTTAATCTGATATATAATTTGTTCCGTGATACAATGTTTATCCAGTCAGGATAAAATGTATCTTGATATCGATTCGCATTATGTCAGCTAGATGCTAGATGATGAGGGACCATGTGTGAAAGCTCGAAAATGGAGGCAACAACTCAAGAGAACTTGATGTCAAAAGCAAAAGAACTAGCTTTCCCATACGCCAGCTTCCAATGTCAACGACGTCGATACCATTCTTTCACAGTATTTTGACTATGAACCAAACGAACAGAGTTCCGATGCATTACGTAATGACAAGATTAATCAGCCAGATCAAGTAAGCACCTTGGACGAAACAGACGTTTATAAGATCAAACAGAGTCCTGTGCAGTTTGATGAAAACTTAACAAAACGCAGAAAATGAACATTTATGCACTTTTTCCTGTAAAACTAGAGTCAAATCGAACAAACACTTAACATCCTGATATCGTGATACATGTGTTGGTATTATCAAAACTGACCTAGGAGGATTCTGTCTCTGTCTTCATTGTAGAAAAATTACAAGTGACTTTTTAAGGCTCGGGTTTCGTGTTCAGTGCTTCATCAAGGGAAATTTTAAACTTAATAAAGTTATGAGAAACAATATGGAATCAGAAAGATAAATTACCAACTGTTCACATTCACAAAATGTATAGCTGTATATGATGAATCAACCGTAATAATACTAGAAGAAATTAAACAGCAGACAGTAGATGTCACACTTGAAACTAATAAGAAACAACTGTGTTTCGGAGTAAAACAGAAAATATTATTTTAAAATCTGCTATAAAGTTACCATGGTCGGAACACGAAACATCGACCAACCAGACAGACAGTGGCAAATCAGAGACTGACAAATCAAAATTGCTGAACGAAAATAACGAACAGCCTGAGGCAGATACAAACTGATTTTGTCCCGTGATTACACAGTCACGCCCCTTCGGCACTAACATAGACGTGATTACACAGTCATACAACCATCAAGTTGTCCATAGCAGATGCATCTCAAGGGATGAACATGCAAAATCAAACCTCAGTGCCACTATTGGTTGTGTAAAAGCAGATGTTAATAATTTGATCTCAGTAAAACCGCAGGCAGTGATTCTGATGAAGTTCTGGAACTAAATTAGTTTGTGATAAAATGCATAAGTCAGAGGCATCTTACCCAAATAGGACGAAACTAAGACTTTCTATACAAAACGAACCGAGCCCAGTACTGTGCTATTTATACATTTCATTGAAAAAGAGCGATTGAGACCAAGAAATAAAAGGATGCATATATTGTTATGCCTACGGGCTTAACCTTAAGCAACAAGACAAAATAAACCCAAAAGGAGTTAAATTTTCCAATATATACAAGTGAAAAAATAAAAATATAACTAACAGTGTATGAATTCCTAGAATATTATCCAAAAATTGGAATTCACATATCAAATGTTCGATGGTCGCAAAAAGGAATTACTCTCTAAAAATTGCTGCCGAAATTCCTACCTCATCAGTCTCTTGAATTTTTTTTTTTTTCTGGATAATGTACTAGCATGAACAGACTATGGCTGTACCATGTGGGAGACACATCAAAATTATAACCTGTCCAGAATTAATCAACTCAAGAAAAGCCAATTACACGTGTTTTGTGCTCATGGCTATAATAGCTAACAGCACAAAATCGTTCATATTTTATTAAAAGCATCATGATATATGAGTTAGTTATGCCTTAGAACAGATTATATCTCGAACCTAACTGAACTTGCATCATCAAGTACTGAACGTAGTCTTAAATATACGACAATAATTAACTCCAGATTCAGAAATCGGGCACTAGCCTTAAAACAACACTTTTATTGCATTAGCAACAACCTTGTGGAATTCTCTGCCTATGTCGGTAATTCATATTCCCTTACTTCATTTATACCTTCATGGCTAGCTTGACTAATATAAACTGAAGTCTGAACATTAACATGGTTTCTACCTAAAATGTTCGTAGATATTATTTGTGTGCATTATTGTGCACTCTCTCTCTCTCTCTCTCTCTCTCTCTCTCTCTCTCTCTCTCTCTCGTGTAATGACATTTACTTTTTAAACAGCATAGTACATAGCTAATATTTCTCTAAGATTATAGATTAATATTCAGATCAGTATTAATGGAAGTAAAAATGTTTGTTTGAATCTGAGTCTGTGATATCTATTTTCCACTTGGACATTACTTGTTGACAACTTTTAATGTTTTGGAGAGGAGACTGATCTATATCCTAGCTCTACTATTGTGTCTTAGCTTTTTAAATAAATGTTGTTGACTTTACAAATTACTTATTCTTGCCTTAACAGACGAAGCAGAATCAATCTTATTGTTGTGTTCAGTTTTTGATTTGGGCGGATGTATTTATTCAAAATAATATTCACTGGAATTACGGAGTGCTCAATAATATTCTGGGACTAAAACACTAATAAAGGAATCGTAGCGAATCCAGAGGACATTTGGGATTATATTATTGTGATACATCAAACGACTGTTAACACATCACCACATTCCATGCCATTTGAAATTAGCACATTGGAGACTACAGGCACATCAACACATTCATATATATATATATATATATATATATATATATATATATATATATATATATATATATATATATATAATCTCTGTGTATGTTGTGAGTACATGTGTTACGGTTGAAGTTTGTAAGAATTTTGACAAAAATGCAATTTTTATTGTTATAACTTAAATTGTTTTAATTCTCAATAAAATGAGAATGTGTAGTACTTGATTACTAAAGTGCTTCACATTACATAAAATATTAGTGATTCCTTCTGTATTTCACGCTATGTAAGCAACAGCTGAGTTCAGGAAAATTGCGTATATCAGCAACTGTATTCACACCATATGTAAGCTGAAAATATACTAATGTTAGGGAGGAAGGGGGTTCTGAAGTCAGGTGGCGTGATAAATTTTAAAAAAAATGGAATGCGTATACAACAGACTTTGCCTTTTATTGGGCATAGATGCGTGTTCCATGCTTCCAAACTGGATTTATATAGCCGCAGTGTCAAGAGCTTGATTAAGGATTGCTACCACACTTGTCTTCAGAATTCTGACTTCCTCTTGCAGGTAAGAAAAATATATCTTATTATTCTTGAAAGACTTTTATTAGTACTACTTCGATACATTTAAGTTTTGTTTAGATGCATTATGGAAAATAATTCAATTTTCTATTGAAACATGATGTGTCATTTTATCCTATAATATTAATTATGAATTATTATGTTTTGGATTGTTTGAAGATACTGTGAATTTGTATGTATTGTAATTGTAGTCTTGAATTGTTGTTAACACGACTTGCTGCCAACTTCATGCTCAATAGTAATTGTATTAGAAATGAAGTACCTATGAAGCTACAACACATGATTTTTCGTTATTTAAGATGCCACATTTAATAATTTGTAGGTACAACAAAATGATTTCGATATTAGTTACAAATATTTAATTTTTACTATGTTTTAAGTATATTTTGCTTGTCTGTAGTTCATTCGATATTTAATTATTCATGTCGAGCTCAAATGGACAGAGATTTCAGAATCATATGAAGTTAGTAAGCTATGAATAAATATAATAATTTTATGTGCAATTGCAATAATTGTATTAGCAATTCTATATCTTGAATGTTACATGTGTAACCTTCTATGCTGAGTGTTGCGTGATCTTAATAAAAGAGTTTCTAAACTATTGGGCAATCATAATTCTGACTTCCCCTTCCCATGATCTCTCCGGAAACCAATGATGTAAATAAGACACTCATTGCAGGAGTGACGCCTCCGCAAAACGAGGCCAGAATGATGTCTGTCTAACTCTCCTTTTCGATCTGAGAGTGCCCATTAATAAACAGGAATGAGAAAGGGAACCAACCTAATTACTGGTAGAGAAACTTGACTAACACCATCTGGCAAAGAATACAATCCAAAGATGTAACATAACACTTGCATTCCAATTATAAATAACCTGTAATTATGTCGAGGACATTGCTTTTTTACAATAATAATAATAATAATAATAAGTCGTCACTTTACTTATCTTACCAAGTTATCTTACCATACTGTGCTTTGATTTATTAGTAGCAACAAACAGCACGGTCCAAGTAATCTTACCCATGTCAAGAGGCGTTTGATCAATGAAAAGTCACACTGAAGAGTGCACCGGTTCTTTCAACTTCAAGAGTTTCAGCCAATAATTTAAAATGTATGTTTATGCAGGTGATTTAGGGGTTGGTACAGTATTGATTCAAGAAAACAAAAATGGCTTGTATCACTCAGTGTGTTAATATTTTATTTAAACTAAACAAGCACGAGAGAATCTATTTAACAATTCAGAAGGAATGTTTGGCTTTGCATCACTTTGAAGTGTATATTAGTTCAGCTCCTTCTCTGCTTATTGTGTTCAGTAATCACAACCTCCTTACTTTCATTGACAAATGAAAAACATAAATCATAGATTGTTAAGGTAGAGTTTGATGTTGCAGGAATACAACATTGATATCATGCACATCAATGGAAAAGATAACCTGATTGTCGATGAAATTTCAAATGTATAGCAGTTCTATATTGCTTTATCTTTTGATTTCATAATACTTCATCCTATGTAATTTTAATTATTGCAGTATCCTATTTAATTTTAATTATTGCAGTATCCTCTGTAATTTTAATTATTGCAGTATCCTATGTAATTTTAATTATTGCATTATCCTCTGCAATTTTAATTATTGCAGTATCCTATGTAATTTTAATTATTGCAGTATCCTATGTAATTTTAATTATTACAGCATCATATTTGATTTTAATTATTGCAGTATCATATGTAATTTTAATTATTACATCATCATATTTAATTTTAATTATTGCAGTATTCTATGTAATTTTAATTATTGCAGTATCCTATGTAATTTTAATTATTGCAGTATCCTATGTAATTTTAATTATTGCAGTATCATATATAATTTTAATTATTGCAATATCCTCTGTAATTTTAATTATTGCAGCATCATATTTCATTTTAATTATTGCAGTATCCTATGTAATTTTAATTATTGCAGCATCATATTTCATTTTAATTATTGCAATATCTATGTAATTTTAATTATTGCAGTATCCTATGTAATTTTAATTATTGCAGTATCCTATGTAATTTTAATTATTGCAGTATCATATGTATATTTCATTATTGCCGTATCATATGTATATTTAGCTAAGGGTAAAAGAACGCTTTATGGTATAAATCTTTCACTTTCTTTATTAGGAGATGTGTTATGTATATTTATTTGTATTGTACACAACATATTACATTGTTATTTTTTTATGATTTAGGTTAATGGTTAAGATTATTATTTGTAGGTAAAGATATATACTTGGATTTAAGTTAAGGTCATTGGTTTTCCTCTCTTGAATTCCTGATGTACCTGATGTTAGTCGTGTTCGTTGCTAAACATTTAGTAATAGACCTGATCTTGCCGACAGTTTAGAATGTTTTAGAAATTAACTTTTAACACTCATCCTGGTCCTCTTACTTTGTCTTACGTTTTTATATTATGGTTGTTTATATTAGAATTGGTCATTCCTAACCTTTACATATGAAGTGGAATCAGTCTTTAAGTTGCGTTTGAGAAGATTCAGTTACTGAAAATATTCATTGGAATAACAAAGTGATAATTCATACGTTCGGACTAAATCACTATTTTGGATTATTCTGAATTCATTTAGAGACATTTTGGGTACATCAAGACTGTTCGCACATCAACACTATTAGAGGCTACTGGTACATCAGCACTTTCAATATTGGAATTCATTCGGAACGATACTGGAATTAATTCGGAATGCTGTATACTTTTGGACTTCTGATAGAACTTTTAGGACCAATTGGGATTTAATTCATCATACCGTAAGTTTTTTTTAAGTTTTCGCTTGTGTATTCTAGGGAAATAAACTATTTACTGAAACAAACTTGTTGGTTTTCTCTGTTTTCTGTTGGTCATTTTAAGACCATAGAGTCGTAACACCTTCTACCAAGCCTAGTCATTTCCCAGAGAACACATAATCCCTCCGTTCACCAGACTTAGTCATTGTTGCTGTCTTCAGGAGATCCTACAGCAGGTTTTTATTCAAATAATCTGCTGAATCTCTAACATATTTTCTATCTATATTTTTATCGATAAGGAAATAGCATTTTCATACTAATTTACTAATCATTCGGATTAATTGCTACTAAGAAAATCATAACACTACTAACTTGGCTTGTTGCTGAATCTTCATTGGATGAAAAGATAATATATTGACGTATCCTATATTATTTAATACTGATGTTGATATTCAATGTATTGACCTATCCTGTATTATCTAATACTAATACTGATATTCAGTATATAAACGTATCCAATATTATCTAATACTAATATTGATATTCAACATATAGACGTATCATACTGATTTAGATATTCAATATACAGACGTATCCTGTATTATATAATGCTAATGTTGAGATTCAATATACAGACGTATCCTATGTTATCTAATACTAGTGTAGATGTTCAATATACAGAAGTATCCTATATTATCTAATACTAGTGTCGATGTTCAATATACAGACGTATCCTATATTATCTAATAATAGTGTAGATGTTCAATATACAGACGTATCCTATATTATCTAATAATAGTGTCGATGTTCAATATACAGACGTATCCTATATTATCTAATAATAGTGTAGATGTTCAATATACAGACGCGAAGTCAGAGTATAGTGAAATCACTCAACCAAGACCTCTTCCCGGATACCACTGAGATTGACTTTCAATCTGTTTGGATAATAAACGCATGTATGTGAATATTACCAACTCCACTGTTCTCCAATCAGAATACTAAAAATGAAGAAATGGGACTGAAGAGCAGTTTCTTTAACAGTAGATACCTGACTTTGTCATGTGACAGTTTTAGCATGGCTAAATTCAAAAACATTTACAGCAGATGCATGGAGAAGAAAAGTCATCAATGCAGAGTTAAATGAATTGAAACATGCCTGCTTTTGATAAAATGCATTTAATTCAGTATAATTTTGAATAAATCTGTTAAGTAGAACCTATAAAAGGTTGAATAGTTTTCACACTATTTACAGTTCTGGCTAAGTTTGTTGTGGTTGATCTTTGAGGCTACTGTTTGGGGAAAATTCAGTTAGAGGAGTTATAATTATTTGAAAACTGGTCAGATACAATGGATCATTCGATCGAGAATGAAATAAATTTTAAGGCAAAATGGGTGAACATATAACAGATTCTGATGGTTTATGACAAAAGTGTGGATCAACTTCTCAGAACTCTGAACCGACGTAATTATTCTCCTTGTCCTTGTACATGGAATTTGTTTGTCTCCAGTTTTTATCACTGTTAATCCAATTAGACTGAAACTAATTGTCATACAAATTATTCTTGCTTCAGGCACGCATCTGGAGTTCGTCCTCAGATTTCCTAATAAATGAGGACAGCTTGAAATAATCCAGTCTTCCTCTCTCCAAACTGATTTATTATTCACTAGTGCAAGTGGCTTTGGGTAGTACGATCTATGGTCAGCTGTTGCCCTGTCCTTTTCCAAGGTCATATTTGATCACCTGCCTTGGGACACATTTTCTGATGGACTCCCTTCCTTGTAAACTAATTATCACCAACTCTCATAATTATGTGCAAGATGTGCCCTTTTCCTGATCGTTCACGCTTGCAACATCAGAGCAAAGAATGGAAGAGACTAAGATCGCACACGAATCCAAATTTGTTTTATTCAATATTTATAGAAGTAGAATTAAGTTATATTTAAAATAAGAGTCTCCAAAAGAATAATTCCAGCCGTTGGAACCTTGGAGCAAATATATGAACAATCGTATAAAATGGATTTTATTTTAAATATAACCTCAACATGATAAATATGGCTGTATCTTGAGGAATCCATTTACTACAATGGAATCACAGAGAAAGTCTCATTTAATGTTACCTATCGAATATCTTTGTATTTTATCTTCACCATATTTTCGTAACTAAACGTGCTCTCTTGAGAAAAAATACAAACGCCTAGACGTTTAATAAAGAGAAGAGATAAGAAAATGTAATTTTAAAATAAGTCCATTTTGTTAAAACTGCGACAACTATGATGGGTTCCATTCCACCCATTCTTTTAAAAATTATTTAACACAGACTGCCATAGAACATTTCCATATAATTAAACTTTTGGTCAAGGTGGAAAGTTCTGAACAATAATAACAACATATTTTATTTAGACTTATGTCATTTTAAGAGTACTTATATTCCATGAAAACAAGTTAATGTACACTAACTGTTTTCGATTCCTGTTGTGTTATGAGTGGCAATTTTCATGCATATTTATCAAGGAATCTGAACTTTTACTTTGAAAGAGACGTACTTTAGTCATTGCCCAACAAGCAGGTTAGTCTCAGCTCTTCATTAAATCTTAGAACATTAATGTTTTAGTTCTCGCTGGACTGGGATAAAAATATTGCATTGTTTATACATTAGGTCAATTGCATAGTAAAACCATAAGTATATGTAGAATTGACATATTATATTGATTTATTTCCATCTAGTCATTTTTTTTTTTTATTCAAAACAGCTTGATTTACCCCAGGAATACTTCATACAATATCAGTTTGAATAATAAATTCCCTCTCAATCCATCATATGTTTCGGGAGTTTTGTTATCAGACTAAGAAAAGACACAGTATACGTGATAACTAAATTTTAGTCTCTCTTATTGAAACGAATATTGTATACAATAGCATTACTCTTGGCTTAGAAACTCAATAGAGAATACTTGGATCTCGCAATGTGCTTCATAACTTTACAGTCACTATTCTTTATGATCGTCTCTGGACCACTCCGGTGGCCTAGTGGTTAGAGCGTCCGCCTAGGATGCAGGAGGTCGCGGGTTCGAACCCCGGCTGAGTCATACCAAAGACGTACAAAAATGGTACTTGCAGCTGCCTCACTTAGCGCTCAGCATTGAGAGTTTAGTGTTAGGACTGGTCGGCCTGGTGTCATGTAGCATCATGGGTGGGACATGATGCTCCATGTCTGCGTCATGATGTCCCAGTGCTAGACATCACTATAAGGTGTCACATTGCAGACCTGGTAGCGATGTGACTGACAAATTGTTAAAGCTACGTTAATAAACAAAAATACACACACACACACACACACACACAACACACACACACACACACACACACACACACACACCCTTTAGTCACCTCTTCATTGTACATTTCCCATGGATAATTGAGCCTAGGTCAGCTACCATGGTGTGTCATTGGCAAGACACTTTACTTCAATTGCCTCGGCACTAAATATCCTAACTAAAGCACCCAACCAACAAGAAACCAACATTAAAGTGAAGCACATGGTCAACTACCTGGCAAACCAACCCTGATATCGGACAGGACAAATGTAACCCCCTAACTTAAACGCATTAGCAGCTTTCAATACATTTTGTTTTATATCTGTCATGAAGTATAAAATAAAAAACAAGACTGGTTTCAGTTGAGAATACTACTGCCTCTGACCATTTCATTGCCAACACAGACAAAATCTCATACATAAAAATTAGTATCCTTTATTGTTTGTTTTGAGGAACTGATGTTAATTTCTGTTGTATTTATGTGCGGTAATATCCATGCAAATTTATCAAATGGATCTCTAAATTTAATTATCAATACATGGTCAGCTCATTCTTTGGAACCTGAAAGCCTTGAAGTACGTCAAGATAAAGGATATTCTGCAGCACACACAGTTTGTAGGCAGACGACTAAAATGCTTGACTGGAAGACATGATTTTCAAGCAAAGAAAATAAAGGTAAATTAACTTTTTAGTGTGAAAATTCGATTCGACAAGCAATTCACTTTGAGAATCTTCTGATTTTTTTATTACAAAGACAAAGCCTCGTAATTTGTCTCATTGTAGATTTGTTTACATGAGTTAACTTGAAACGTTCTTGTTTCACAATTATCATTTGCCTTGACCTTTCAATGTCCAAATAGATGAAAGATTTACTTATATTTTATGTCAAAACTGATTTCCAATATTAGGACTTTGAAAGTTTTATTAGTTTTGATCGGAGTCAAAACCGATCTGTTTTTCTTATGTATAATGTAAAAGATCTTTGTGAGTCAAAACTGCATACTGTGTGCAGCTTGCACATTTATACTACTTTTGTTCTTGATCAAATAATTGTCGGGGTTTTCTTGAAAACTTTGTTTTCAGTTTTGATTTTGACTGTACAAAGCTTAAATAGAAAATAACATTTTGTGTTATAGAAAGAAAATATTCAAAGTCAAATGTGATTTGCAAGGCCCCAACATCAGATTTGACGTGTGTAGAGTTTTCAGTTGCTTTTTTATATTTAACAAAACAAAATTAATTCTGGTTTTGTTGTCAGAACTATCACATTTAAAATTAAAACCCGTAACAATGGCTGCAGGAAAAAAGTCGGTAGAGCTGAAACAAGAAGTAGTAATAAGGGTAACTCATCCATTCATCAAGATATCAATTTTGTTATAATTGTTGTATTGTCGAGCCAAGAATATACACACTACTGACTAACGAAGAGTAAGGTTCACTTTACAAGGCAGTGAAATAATGGACATATAGTATTAAGGCTGTGCTTAACATGATTTTGCTTTACCTGCCAGTTAACAGCAGGTCCTCAAAATTTCATTCTTTTCCGGAGATGAGCCCAAATGCAAAGATGAAGTTACCTTTGCGGTGTGGAAGTATTAAATAGATGAAAGTTATGGAAAAACATCACCCAGAAATTATAGTCAAAATATCAGAAGATCTGTAAGAGGGATAGCAAGTAGGGTGCTTCTCTCTTTTGGAAAAGAAGCATATGTAGAACTCTGTTGTAACTTGCTGTTACCTTTCTATTCACTGCTAAGACCAGAAAAATTAAGTCAGAAGGCCACTGCAAGAGAAGAAAGAAGCATCTGAGGTCTCCTGATAGATCTTAGGACAAAGAGGCATCATCATCGTGTTGCACCAGCTCTTCTGATAGATCTTAGGACAAATAGACATCATTATCTTGTAGCACCAGCGATTCTGATTCACAATCTCCATTTCTGGTGTTTCCTCTACGAGGACATTGAGTTGCTACAATATTAAATCCAGAAGCAGCAGAATTCATACCTCTTTCAGTCTCCCAAAGTACCGATACTACATACAACGGGGTACAATCAGATATAGTACCATCCGTTGAAAGAACCCCCAGCTACACACCAGAAGAAAATATGATAAAGCAACCAGTGGAGATTGCTCCAGATTATATAATACATGTACAGCAAATTGTACAAGTTGCACACCAGTTGCGTGTATAGTGGAACAACCCTTACAAACTTGACGTACTCACTATGGTTGCGCACTGGAGAATGGCTATTCAAGTAAAGATTTAAACTGTGTATGGAATTTCTTTATATCATGTTGTCTGTAAATAAAATGTCGGTACATCATCATTTTCCGAAAGGGAGAAGTGAGTCACAGAATAACGTTTTTAATGTTTTTATTATTCTTTAATGTACCCAATACAATCATATACACAAATATTTGATAAAATTAATTATTTCATATAGATTTAACTTGATATTTGTTTTGATAATTGATATGTTATAATCCACACATATTAGTTCAGATATGGGGTTTTTCACATTAGAAGACGACTATAAATAGAAATTGTCTTTTCTTCAGAAGGCTGGTGTGAGCCACCCAGTAAATAACAAGTGCCAACTCTCTCAACTTCAGCCCCTTGATCTGCACATGCCCGTGGGAAAACTTTCGTTTTGTGTATTTGCCATTCAGGCAAGTCCTAGTCAAGATCCCACTTTTGCTGTGATGAAAAATAATCTTGTTTTCATACCTGTATTGCATGTATATTACTATATTTTACCACGCTACAGAAAATGTTTCATGCATTACATTTATTTTAAATTTGATCAAAGATAATTCCCATATATTAAGTTTTTTGTAATATTTCTTTACATCAAATTTCTATTGGTTATCTAACAAATATTGATCACATATTGAATCCTTGTAAAACAGATAATGTATTTAAAGAACACTGTCTTCAACCTATAAGTTCGTAATTCTTATCGAAGTTCCTTCGTTTAATTATTCGTGACATATTTTATGTCTAAACATATCTACCGGCATTTACCATTCAGCCATATTATTATGAAAATGTCATTTTTTTTTCTGTCATGAAAACTAGCCTTACAGTCATTATTCTATTGCAGTTAAAGTCATGCAATAAAATTCCAGTCAGTCTGTTAAAGTCTTGTTAATCTTTCGGAACCTGTGGCATTATGTGTTATTCAACGTATATAAAGACCAATATTTGTCCTTCTTTCTGTGTGTAACGCTTGCCAAACAAGAGGTCGCGAGTTCGAAGCTCGCGGCGGCATCCAAGTTTTATTCCTTTTTTATATTTTTATATTCAAACTTTCTTTTAAACTCGCTCATCCCATTTTTCCCCTTTTTCTACTTCTTTTTATTCCAGTCATAAGACCGACAATTTACCTAATTTAACGTATATAACTTGAGATTCCAAGGAAATTGAATCTTACACCAATATTGCCTGTTTGACCTGTTGACCTTATTTTGTGCTCACTCATGTAAGCCTGTGTAATTTTTTAATGTAATCTATACAAAACACAGCTTGTAAACACAAACTTCATACCTATTATAACATCCCTTTGTTGTAATTTTCATTTACAGAAAAGGAGTAACATTTTAAAACATAAATAAGCTACAAACTTTCTGTCAGTTCCCTGTCATCATATCAACAAACAAACTGAATTATGTTTTTATCATTTGCATAAGAACTTATTTATTGGTCTACATAGTAAATTAAAACCAAATCCATGTAGACGTAAGACATCCATACAATCTTCGTACATTACGCAATAATGGTTTTAGATGAGCATTAGCATTGCTTTAAAATATACATAGTTTGTCATATTTCTTATTTAAACATGAAGCTGAAAGTAAATGTGTGTGTTTGATTGGATGTGAGTAAAGTTGTAATCTTAAGAATAAATCTTTAGAGTTGAACTGAGAAAGTATATAAGCTTAAATGTGATATAAATTTATACTTAAAGTACAAAATACGTGCAAATTTCTTTTCACCAATTGCTGATGGTTATAAGCCAAATAACTGAAAATGATTATTGTTTTCTACACTTGTTATACAAGACTGGAATCTGCTTTCAAGACATTAATAAACCCACCACTTAAAAAAAAAAATTGTATTCCCAGCTCAGTCACGCTGAGAGAAAATACATCCAAGGTACCCAGAAATCATTTACTAAAGGGGATGTATTCATTACACTTTGATGGAGTCCGCCAGTATATCAAATTCACCTTCAACAAATGCATCCCCCAAACCAGGCCCGGATTAAGGAGGCCACATGGGTACGTGAACCAGACCCACCTAGTCATGCCCATCTACCCTCGGCTGTCATGAATTAAATTACGTGAGTTTAAATACACCATATATAGGTCTCAACCGTCTATTACAAAACCTATTATAGCTATAAAGGACGGTTTAAAGACTGCTTTCAAAAGGTGCATTTGTAAATTTATAAGCCACCACCACCATCTAAGTGCCCCTGGCACCCTAAAGCCTTAATCCAACCCTGCCAAACCTCATGACAAAACAGACGAGTCTTCACGGTTTACACACAAACCTGGAATGCATGATATCCGTTACAATAATCATAAACATGAGTGTTAACAATAATAAAATAATTAATCACAGTTTTTTACACTGTACACTGATACATTTTAGAATACAACAATAATTAATCATACTTTTTATACTGTACACTGATACATTTTAGAATACAAAAGCAATTATAGTTTTTGTCACTGTACACGGATACATTTTTAAAATAAATGCAATGCAAAGAAGCTTCACTCTGTTTTTGACGTTTGATACTCTGTAGTAAAGAGAGATAGTATAACAGCATTACTAACAGTCATACAGCATTATCTCCCTTGGTTTCTGCAACGTGACGAAACTCTGCATTTTCTGCTTCTGTAACTATCATTACATTAATACAGCTGAGTTCACAGAAAAATTCTTTAATTTCCAACTGTTGGTGCCGCTTGGAAAACTAAGTACTTCAAATGATTTGATATCCTTAGCTATCAAAAGATGACTCTACTGTGCAGATTGGTTTACTTTCGCGTATCATACCCTCGCAAATTATATATAGAGGATTACTTTCGCGTATTATACTCTCGCAAAGTGTATAAAGATATTTTGCTTGGCATGTATTCATCACGGATGGGATAATGCTGAATGGTTATGCGTCTTATACATTGCGTACTACATTTCTCACAAATAAATAGACACGTGTGTCTCAACACACAACCCCGAAATAGACACGCGTGTCGCAACACACAACCTCCAAAATAAATAGACATGCGTGTCTCAACACACAACCCTCAAAAAAAAAGACACGCGTGTCTCAACAAATCTATTAAAAATATTTAAATATTTTTTTTAGATCTTTTCCGATCAATCAAGTTATGAAAGACCTATATCCATGACTAACGAGCATCTCGACGAGCCTCATTGTTTCCTTATTACGCCATTTTTATAAACAAGACGAGTTACTACACGTGAATAATTATTACAAGAGGTGTAATTTCTGTTCATAAATGAACAACTGATAAGCATTTAATTACATTTAAGTAGCTGACGGGTGACTGAAGCACATGCCATGTTAAATACTTCCTACGTATGCCAATAAGCTATCATTTTCGCAGTATAGAATAATTGAAGATCGATATTATATAAGCATATCAGAAAGTCTTAAGCGTTAGATGAATGGCCGCAAACATTTGAAATTAACTTACCGAATCAATTCTAATGGGTCTAATTGACAAATTCATAACTAAGCATGTTTTATTTTACTAGGAAAGATTATCTTCTTTACAATACAGTGACAAAAAGGATATATCATATTAGTTAATAATAATAATAATAATAATAATAACGACTTTATTAATAGCTTTTGACAAAGTTATTTTTGGGGAAATAATTTACCTTGTAGCCCATTTTTATTTACATGAATGCCTATAGACTCACTAAACATCTCTCTCTCTCTCTCTCTCTCTCTCTCTCTCTCATGTATTTTATCTGTGTAATTATAAAGTACTTTACGTTTTTTACAATGGTAATAAGCAAAATAATTCATACAACATTTAAAAGTGACCACAATGTGTTAATATATATATATATATATA
>JAECUM010014909.1:0-30284 GCA_016617855.1 Megalonaias nervosa | reverse complement strand
CAATCGGAGGATATATGAAGCAGAAACATGTACATCATCCATCAAGTTCATGGTAAACTGCTTAGATTGACATGTGCTAATTATATTCCCGACATTGACGTATGGTAATTATATTTAAGGACCCCTGTTGAATGTATTGAAATCCAGATTCCAGATCACACCATGAACATTTCGTGCATCACACAACATTGATCAAGCCATAAGTGCCAATAACTTCTACATTTACAATCGTTCAGTATAAAATATTTACGAACACTTCATTGGTAGTGATACTGGTACAGGTGTAATAAGTGACTATGTTAAGCATGATGACAACAAGAGGCATTTGTGATTTGCTTAAACATAGGAACTACTAAAGCACTCGCCCTAAAACGTATTTAAAAATTAATCATTTCGATAGCGTTTGAATACTCTTAACCTTTTGGTTCCCTGTTTTAGACTGTTTACAAACACGCAAAGGAAGCGAAAACCTGTCTTCTGGTATACTCAAACCATCTCTAGGCCGATAATAGTGATCGGCGAGTGGAGTAGTAGTCTAGTAGTCTATTAAATCGGAATCGGTCTTCCATCGATAACAGACTATCTACTGCATCTCTTTTCATTTCATTTGAATTTTTCTATACCAAAAATGTAACTGCAAAACTTGTAGATATAATGGAGGAAGGTTTCGAAACCTAACGATGTAGTTTATCCACATAAAAGAATGAGATCAACCATTTTTACACGCATATGTCAAACCATTCACAAAATCGTGTACTTTCAAAATGGCTTGTGGCGATGGTTATGAAGCAAATAATAATAAGCATTGCCTTTAATGTGGATGCCTAAATATCTGTATTGTCCTATACCAACCGTTCCAAAACTGGAATATATGCGAACACCTACGTGGAATACGCTATATTAATGACAAAATCTTGTATAGATGTAAACGCACGGCTTTAGGTACCGAGTAGTGCAGATTTTAAATTAACTGTATTCAGAATTTGACGTCAAAGATCGAGATGTGGATAATGATTCTGAAGCGTTGTATGATGATTGATGCAAAATAAATTGATTATGCAACACTGATTGATGCGATACAGATAAAACATGACTGATACATATTTACGAGATGCATTACATGTAATAGCAAAGTTTTTATGATCTTCACTCAGGATGGCGTACATTGTACAAGATAGTCGTACAATATATTAGAGAAAACGTATTTCATGTAAAGAAGATGAATTTTATATAATGGATTTAATTTATTATTAACATATATAATCTTTTCAATTGTTTCAGTTCCATCTTTCAGTTAAGGCGCGGTGACATGTAATTCATTAAGTACAAATATAATATTCCCACTGCGAAATCAAATATTTATATAAAAGAACAGTTCATTAAAAGTATTTCAAAAACCAAGGGTGACATAGATGTGCAGAAATTAGGCGTGTCAAGGACGGTCATAAAGTAATTTTGATGTTGCACAGAGAATGAACGAAATTGATTAAGAAAGAAACAAACACTAAAACTTAAGATATAAAAGGGATGAAGTGGAAATAATATAGTTAATTAACAAATAAATGAAAGATTTTTTCAACAATGTTACAAATGTAACACGCAAAGAAGAGAAACTATACAATATGTGTAAAAAAAGTGAAGATAAAATTATACAATCAAGTGAATGACAAAGTTGTAAAAAAATAAAAGCCACAAGTTTGTATGCAATAAGGGATCTTATCGTATGTTAAATAATGCAGAGTTGACCAGCAATGGAGAGAAAAGTCAAATCCAACGACGTTATGTCATATGTAGAAAATTATTGAATTAATTAGTAATGTCTACATGCATATCTTACAAACGTTGCATTTTTTTAAATTTTTTTTTTTTTTTGCAAATTTAAGAGGATTATATGGTCTACAAATGTTAGATATGTGCAATGATTTTTTTTTAATATTTTTATGCTAGCCACACTTTTTAAATGGGGATATTGTGATAGCTACCTTTTGTCAGTTTTCCGTCACTGTACGTCCTATGAATCATTATTTCTTTCCGTCTCTCCGTCACTGTATGTCCTACAAAAATACACCGACTTATCCAAATGTTATCGGACTTGATGAAAGATCAATAAAAACTGATTTGTTTCTCAAGTTGATATCCTTGAAAGGTTTCGGCAAGCTTGAAGACAATCTTTCTTCTTGTGTTCTTAACTACATTTTCTGATTTACGGTCCTAATCTCTCTCTCTCTCTCTCTCTCTCTCTCTCTCTCTCTCTCTCTCTCTCTCTCTCTCTCTCAAATAAAAGTTTCTTCAGTGACAAAATATACCAAAATTCTTCCTAAACTGCAAGGTGGACATTCACAGAACCTTACATTTATGTTGTTCCTCTGGTAAGCATCTAAAGGCAGTAATTTCATTCTTGGCTTCCGGATCTGTGGTCCCTTTGATGACAGTTACAAATATTTTCTGACCAAACTACTTATATGCATTGAAAGGAGGAAGATACGTCACGTCATATGTGTGACGTAGTGTTTGCTATGACCTGTTGGTGTCGTTTTCGTGGAGTGAGTTCCGGTGTGTGTCTTGACTTGGGATAGGTGGAGTGGCATACAGTACAAAGTCATTTGTGATGGTGACGCGATACTGTTGCCCCAAATATAATTTGTTAAACGGACAAATTCGTCGCAAATTTAAATAAACTATATAAATGAAAATACTATATCAGACTCGGGGGGGGGGCGGTATCCTCAAAAATTTTTGGGAAAGAAAAGGTAAGAAAAAATGTCCAATTGATAACACTTTATCTATCTCACAAGACTGAGACCTAAACGAGACAAATCTTGCCGACTGATCCCTGGCGTATTTCCAAAATATATTCAAAGATAAGAATTGTTTTGACTGACGACAGAGAAAGACATTGTTTATTGTTTTGTTGTTTTGTTTTTTCTTTAAAATCAGGAATATAGTATACTAATTGTAGCACAAAAATAGAAGATATTTCCGCAAGTATGTAATACAAACGCTTAAGTGTAGACTGTCTATAGATACAACAAAGCAACATCTGGTCAGTGTAATGACGAAGATCAATCCCAGATATATACCTTCACCTTTCTTTTGTTGTTCAATTCTGGTTTAATTAGCAAGGTTCCAGCACCAAGAAATTTAGCTGTCGGATAAACTTGATTTATTCCGTGATTGACTATTTGCTTGGCTATCACCTTTGCCAAATATGATATAGTAAATGATTCAGCCGAAGCAGCGTTCAATACATTCTGTTCCATTGATTGCTCTCCGCTTTGACCAAATACCACTGGTGTCGGTTCCTTATTCAATTGCATGGTTTGTTATTTAAGTGGAATATATTTTAGTTTCAACATATGGAATGCTGACGGAATCGATGATGTAGAAAAGTAACCGTTATCAAAGAAGATTTTGATAGGAGCTCCGATCCTTGAATTGTGGAAATGATAGGAGCTCCGATCCTCGAAATATGGAAATTGTTTCTGAGGGTTTTTTTTACGGTTTTAATTAAGGAGACACGCTTGTTTGAAAATTATGTACTGCACAGTGACGAAATTAGTATAATTTAAAGTAATCCAAAGTCGTCTAGTGATCTAAAACACAACAGTTGAAGTTAAGCCCCGATTTTCGTTTCCACTGATAGTTGAAAAACTCGGTGAGACTCGAACACAGAGCAACTGGACTAAACATAAAGTGAATGCAACAGATCTTAAAAGGCATGGGACCAATTCTGAAAACACTGGAATTATTGCTAATTTTTACAACAATTATAGCAGATATAGAAGGTAACCATATCTTATTTTTCTTTTATCTTTAAAATGGTCTTGATTTTAACAGAGTATAATAGTATAGTACTATTTTGATAATTTCAATGTTAACAGAATGCTCAAATTTTATTATTTTATATACCAGAAAGAAAAGTGGGATTGTTTTTTCTTCTTTTGGTAAGTCAATCTTGAGATATTCAACACCGGTAAAGTTTACGTGAAACGCTGCGCCTGAGGCTTCTTTTCCTTGTTATATAAAATTGTAATATTTTGAAGCTTTAAAATAACTGTAAATTGGTTATTTCTTTGGTATTTTGACGTAGAATGACACCAAAAATAACAAAACATTCATATTTCTATATCGATCTGCATATTTTTAAATATAGTCCAAGTCATTTCTGGATGGTTACAAGGTTAGTTACAGAGCGAGCTGGACAGCCCCTGATGAATATGACGTGGCAGTGGTACAAATGGTATAATTCGACCTCGTTATGTCCAACTGATAGACACATTAAGATTTTTATAAATAATGGAAAAAGTAGTTCCTGAAATCTTTGTTAAGGTTAGATACATAATTCAAAGTCTATATGCAGTTTTGTGCCTTTTGTATTCCAAACAAAACGAATCATCCACTAAAGATATATTTGCACCGTTTCATCTGTATAAATGTTTTTATTCAGTCCTAAAACAAACCTAATAATAATCCACAGATTAAAGGAATGTTATTGAAACTATGATATAACGGAAAAAAAAAATATTCTTTGCACAGTGTTTGTAACAAGCCTTGCAATTTTCCATGGTCATTGCTTTTATAATTTTCAGTGTTTTAAAAGTATTTACGCACGCACTAACGCACGCACTTACGTACATACATACATATGTATGTATGTACGCGCGCGCGTGCGTGCGTGCGTGCGTGCGTGCGTGCGTGTGTGTGTGTGTGTGTGTGTGTGTGTGTGTGTGTGTGTGTGTGTGTGTGTGTGTGTGTGTGTGCAGAGCTGGGTACCACGAACAAATTTGTACCACGGTGTACCGCTGTATTTCTGAACATACCTCGATCTGTACCTCTTTATATCGCAATTAGGGACCAGCAATTTAATATTCTGTGGCATGGGCCTGACACTGTCGTTTTTAATTTCCATCTCTCAATAGCTGGAAAAAATATTTTGCTTTGATTCATAGCAAAATAACACCATATTATATCCATTATATATCTGAAGAAAAAAAAATCTTGATATAAAAGAAATAAAAGATCTTGGCTCCAAAAACAAAATCGCCTCCCACCCTGAAAAAAATAGTGCCCCTGTAGTAGATGAATTTGTTATTTGTATGTTAATTGTTGCATAAGCTGAAATTTAAAAAAGGTGTAACTAAAGTGGGATGATTAAGCTCACCTTATAGCCGACACACTGTAAAAGACAGTGTGCTGACATTAGAGAGCTTGATAAAAATAGGAAGTGTTGACACTGAAGCCTACAATTTACTAGCAACTCTATTGATATAATAGGCAGGGAAACTGTGAGTGAGATGCCAAAGCCCAGGCAATATATTTGTCAGAGAGGGCTAGTAGACACTTTCACTTACTCAACAACAAAACATTTAGTGGACTTGAGAAGTTACTTAAAATTCAAACAGAAAACATCTACCCTCCTGAAATTGTTTGGAAGATTTCAAGTCTTACAAAAGAATACGTGTACTTAATACATTAACATACTCTAGTAATTATACAAGTACTTAATACATTAACATACTCTAGTAATTATACAAGTACTTAATACATTAACATACTCTAGTAATTATACATGTACTTAATACATTAACATACTCTAGTAATTAACCAAAGGTATGCCATTTTAAAATCCGAAATTTTTCCAGAAGTTGGATTTGGGTCGAATATGTTTCACAAGACCACATTTAACCACCACGTGACAAGTGTCAACATTTGATTAAAAGATCATAAATATAAATAGATTTGTAATAATCAAAACTTATCGGTGACAAATACAACTGTTTTATAACAAAAATACTATTCTTTAATAATTTTGTCATGAAAACTTCAAATTTTGTTCTTGTCATTAAATTCGTAACAATATTACTCGGGAATTTCCGTACAAACCTTATTGGCGGAAACTACCAAGGTATCGGTACAGTAAACGTACCACCGGAATAAAATATCGCGGTAAACCGATATGCCGGTAATACCGCGCACTAATTAATTAATTATTGTATGGATGGATGGATGGATACATGCATGCATACATACATGTTGAGCTGGGGGAAGGTAGCTTGTTCTTAAATTAGCTGTTTGATTGAAGCCTTTGGTAATGACTTGTTTGAATTTTATTATATTGATTTAGTGAAGCTTATATAACGGTTCTACGAATTTGCCCCACGATTAAGCTTCTCCATTTTTTAGGGGGGTGATAAAGATAACTTGCTTATAATAAAGGGTAGCTAAAATCCATCACAAGGTATAGATGTCCTTCCGTATTGAAATTATATCTTCTCAATCCGTTTTATTCGAGGTCTCACAGCAATAGCGGAAGAGTGGATGCGTCAAGTATATATTAAAATAAAATTGGATATGACAGATAACTTCCTGTGTCTGAAATGTGGTGAATGTCAAAGAAGGATTTTACGTTTATCAGATTCTTCAACGCGAATATACATGATGTCAACGTCAAAATGTTTTAATCTGGATCCATATTTAAGTATACAAATATATTTCATTCTTCAGTCAACGTAATCTAAACATTTGAACTTCTTTTTGTAACTTCTATGGTTCTTAGCATGATTATTGCTTTCATAATGTAAATTTTGTGATTAGAGGCTAAATACAGATTTAAGAACTCAGCTAGTTTGTCAATAGCGGTACAATGAAATACGGGCTTTGGTTGTTTGAACTGGTGTTATATGAATTGCCCAAAGGACGGCCGCAGAGTGTGCTTTTCCTGTGTAAATTCATTATGGGAAGTCGTCGAATTACTTGTGTCAGTTGTTCATCAAATCGGCGTGCCGGGGCACTTGGAGGAAAGATTTCATCTTGAGCGTATGAAGGTTAGAATTAAAGCAACAGGGATTCTATTTGAGATTTTATGTCTAAGTTTCATTATTAATATTGCAAAGGGCAGTGTGTTGTTTCAGTAATCAAGTGTGGTATATATTTGGGGGTTATAAATGACACAAGAGTATAGGTTTTACAATATGGTCATAATTTACAGAGAAGATGTAAAAAAAGCTCGGGAAATTCTTGCTACGAGTATAAAATAATCTGTTGCAAAATGATAAATCACAGAGAGGTCAGTAAACACTATATAGTGTCATGGCTTAAGGTAAAGATAAATGTATTTACAGTGCGACCTAAACTATGGCATTTTCGAAGAGTTGGCGAAAATCACATTCGTTTGTGACAAAACCACCACAACCCACTTCCAGAAGTGCAAACTCTAAACAATAGAGATGATTAAATCATACCTTTTCTATATTTTTGATATGATTTCATATTTATTTTGACTGACGTTTCGATTACTTTTCATGTTTTTCTTTTTCTGGAAATTAGATAAGTGAGACCAAAATAAATGCAGAGCTTGAAAATGTAATCGGAATTCCATAATATGTGTCAAAAGTAGTATTATTCGACTCAAGTATTTGTGACATATGACTGGAATTATGAGTGAGATATTGACTCGGTTAATTGTCAGACAGTGACTCGGTCAATCGTCAGATAGTGACTCGATCTATCGTTAGTGACTCGGCTGATCGTCAGATACGAATCGGGCAATTGTCAGACAGTGACTCGGTCAATCTTCAGACAGTAACTCGGCTGATCGTCAGACAGTGATTTGGTCAATCGTCAGACAGTGATTCGGACAATCCTCAGGCATTGGCTCGGGCAATCGTCAGATAGTGACTAGGGCAATCGTCATACAGTGAATCGGGTAATCGCCAGACAGTGACTCGGGCAATCGTCAGACAATGACTCGGGCAATCGTCAGACCGAGTTTGTCCTCCGGAGGAACTGTAGCCAATATCACCATACAAACTGCGTGGAAATGAAGTCATCGAATATTATTAGCACGTGGGAGCTAATTTAACGTACTAGGTAAATGTTAAACTCAGCCAAAAGCAACAGTGTACATGATATACACATATACAATAAAAGACTTGTATATATCGTTTTTTCAAAGAATAATAATAATAATTTAAAAAAAAACTAAACTCTACATATGTACCATTTGTTATATTTAAGGGCGTAATCGTAAGCAACAAGACAATGTAAACTATACAACATTTATCAAATATGAAACATAATGTAATTAATATTGCATAAGAATATGAATGATACAATCGTGTATACAAAACAATGTAATACTGTACTTTTATGAACGCAAAATAGCGTCTGCAATCAAAATTTCTTTTCCCTCACATGTTATATGACTCTCGCATCAGACTCCATCGTAACAATCTTTGATTCGTATTCTTCATTTCATTAATGAAAGTGAGGGGGTTGTGATCATTGAAGACAACAAATGGAGAAGGAGCTGCACAAATATGCACCTCAGAGTGTTGCAAAGCCATCAGCAAAGCCAAACACTTCGTCTCTATCGTGGAATAATTTATCTCGTGCTTATTCAATTTTCTTAAAAAATTTTTGCACAGGATCATCAGAACCATCGCTGACTTCCTGTAACAGTACTCTGCCAACCCCTACCTCAGTTGCATCTACGGACATTTTGAATAATTTAGTACATTCTGGAGCTGAATGAATTGGGGCATTATTGAGTGTGGCCTTTAACTTATCAAAGGCCTAATGACATCTGTCTGACCAGTGAAACTTGGCATTCTTACTTAACAAATTGGTCAGGGGTTCAGCAATTATGGACAAATTCGAACAAAATTTCCGATAATAACCAGCCATACCCCAAAATCGCATCAGTTGCTTCTTACAGATAAGCACAGGGAATTCAGAAATAACCGTAACCTTAATTTCTATAGGTTTTATTTGACCATGTCCCACAACATATCCTAAAGAAGTCAACACAAGCACGGCAAAGGTCACTTTTACTTACCTTGATGGTCAGATTTGCTTCACTGAGCCCTTCGAAAAATTCAGATGGTTTCCATATGGTCCTTCCAAGTGTCGTTGTAGATGATGACGTCATCGATGTAAGCGTCACAGTTTCCTAAACCAGATGTTGTCATATTAATCAAACGTTTGAAAGAACTTGGAGAACCCTTCATCCCTAACGGCATGACTTTGTTTTAGTAAAAATTCATCTGGAGTGCTAAAATTTCCTTTTCTATCTCATTAAGTGGAATTTGCTGGAATCCCTTCAAAAGGTCAAACTAAGTGACGTATTTATCATCTCCAATACTGTCAATACAGTCATCGGTTCTGGGAGCTGGAAATAAATCTGTCTTAGTGACACTGTTTACTCTATAATCAGTACAGATACGGAAAGCCTTATATGGTTTCGGCACTAGAATAGAAGGTGACTGGAGTAGTCACTTTTACTTGGTTTGATAAAGTCAATCTCCAGCAAATGCTGAACTTATTTCCTCAGATAGTATAGTTTGAAAGGATTCATCCTATAAGGACGTTGCTTTACAGGTATTGAATTCACTATTTTAACGTCAAGGAAGATCTTATTTGTTTGTGCTGGAATATCTAGAAATAAGTGTTCACATTCTTTAAGTAGCTGTTTCAGTTCGTTAATCTCTTGCGGCAGTAGATGCGACAGTTTCTGTCACAGATTGTCCAAAATATCAGAATTACGATGATTAGTCACTTCAATGTCACCATTATCCGATTTCACATCTTCGTTCAATGTTATGTGTGTGGGACAGTTACTTTTGAATTAATTGGATAATTTATATGGCTATCTCTGACTACTGAATTCTAACATATTACTATGACAAAATTAATCCCTTTTTTTTTGGCCATCCAGGAGTATGGGTACTGAAGTTTAAGTCGCTCACTTTCTTCAGAACAATATAAGGACTAAAGTACAAATTCTGAAGAGAAACTCGAACAGATTCCTTAAAAGGAAATAACAACAAATGAACACATTTGTCTGTAACTTTTCCTGTATCTTTCTGAAGCCTAAATTGTGTAACCAAAGCTTCTACTTAGTTCTCTGCTTTAATATTCCGTAAAGGAATAGCTTCTATAAAAGTTGTGGACGCACACATTATCATCAACAAGCATTTGTTGATAACTTGGTCTTAGGTAAAGGGCAGACATAATCTACAAATATTCTACTAAATGGATCGTCAAACACAGGAATAGGTGACAGATGAGGTTTGGGTATCTTCTGATTGGGTTTTGTTACCATTTGACAAGTATGACAAGATGTACTAAATTTAGTACATATCCTTTACTTCTCAGCCAATAAAAAATGATTGAAAATCATGGAATAATTCTTACCGACTCCTATATGATCAGACAACGACGTTTCAAGGGCTAAACTAAGAATTCCCTGTCGATACGATCTCGGAACAATAATCTGATGCTTACTGACCATTCGTCACCAGCGGGTACCTCAGATGACCTCCATTTCCTCACAACGACCCCCTTTTTCAAGACGTAACAAGTTTCTTCTTGTGTAGCATCTGTTTCACTAATAGCCCTCTGAAACCAGCAGGAGATCTTTGGATCCTCACTCAATAAGACAACTAGTGATTGTTTTTATCACCCTGTTTAGATTTAAGAGAATTTGTAACTAAAAGGGTATCACTGTAATCAATACTTCCAGACTGATCCAAACTAGGAGCAAAAGTGACTTAATTAAAAGCCTGATCCAAAAAGACGTCCCGTAAAGGAATAACATCCTGTTCAACAACATCATTCTCAAGAGCATTCTTTGCTATGGCTCTAGTAACTGCGCATGCTGGATATAAACTAGGGATTTCAACATCGATAGGATCAATTCCTCGATCCATACTAGGCTTGTCATTAACCACCACGTTATCTTCAACTAGGTAATTACCTAGTTACAATGAACGCCACGAATAGGCAAAGAAGCCAGAGTTCCTATTTTCACTAGTCTCGAAACTAAGTCTGATGACAAATTAACACAATGGAGAGGGTCATTAACATATAAACATTCTACTCCCTGTATTAGAACATGTTCACTAGAAGACTTCTCAGAAAAGGGCAAGTACTTACTAACAAAAGATTCTGAGAAGTTCCTGCGACTCTTAATATTTTAATAGGCGTAGCCTTATCTAAATAACCAACAAGCGATACGGATTCCTTCGACATGAATGGTTCGTAAATCTCCATAACAAAATCAGACGGGACTATGCAAGCCCACAGTTTTTTTTTTTAAAATACATGACCGTGACCTTTACTTCTTCGAGACAAGAACATTTGGGACTGCTCTGTTAGAATTCTGTTGCCTATTTTTCACCCTATTGCAATCAGAAATAACGTGCCATTTCCTCTTACAATAAGAGCAAGTGGGAAGAGATTTTCATCCGTCTTATCAGAAATTTAATTATTCAGTTATACCAGTTGGGGCTTTTAAGTACTCAAACGAGACTGAAATGGTTTCTTAGCAAAAGTCGTTGAAAGGATTGCTTATTTACAAATGGAACCTCGTTAATACAATAATGATCATCAGCTTTACTAACTGCCTTCTCTAATGTTTCAACCCCTTTCTCATCAAGGTATGTTCTAATGTCGCTACTTACACAATTTATGAACTCTTTAATCATTACGAGCTGTTTACGATTATCATGTCAACCTTCTCCAGTGCAAACCATCTAGTAATCAAGATTTTTACATCGAAATCAAAGATGAAGCGTTTGTGTAGTTTCCTTTCTACAATTTCTAACATTTTGATGATAGATCTCAGTCACCATCACTAAAGCCTTCAAAACATTTTCTTTGACCACACCATAGTCGGCAGTTTGTCCAGACGGGAGTGCAGTATAAACATCACTAGCTTTACCAGTAAGCACACTCTGCAATAACGATGTCCAATAATCTTTCGGCCATTTCAAATTCTCAGCAAATTTTTCAAAGCCGAGAAAATATTTGTCTACCTCCTTTTCCCTACAAAGGAGAACCTCTCTGATATGTTTGACCAGGTCAAAAGATGAACCTTAATTTCCATTAGAGTGCCTTTTATTGGTCAGTTCAAATTCCCTTTGTCTAAATTCCCTTTCTCCATTATCGTGCACTGTTTCTCTCAAGCTTTCTTTCATGCATTTGCATAACTCTATATCTCTCTTTCATCTGTTTCTCTCCTTTCTCTTTAGTCGTTCCCTCTTCTTGTTTCTTTCTTGCCTTTCTTCATCTTCATTCTCTCTTTCTCCTTCTTTCTCTCTTGCGTTTGTATTGGCAGTAATCTCAGCTGAAGCTTTTGTAACTCTGCTACCATTTGGCGTTTTTCCTTTACATTACCAATCGAACCAGATGTAGACTTCTTTATTAAACCCAGAACACTTTCATCAAGAACATTATGGTTCACTCAATAAACAATCAGGTTTTTCTTGATTTCCTGTTTTAACAAAGAAGCCTTCGCCTCAGCAAGATCATAATGCTTGGCAAGTTTCAGTAACTCGTCCATTTTAAGGACTCTTGATTTCTCCTGGGTAGGAGCAGCAATGAAATTTTTACTCTGAATGTCATGGTGAAAGCTTATTGGTTTCACTATTAATTTCCCAGCTATGAAATCAAAATACCGGAGAGTACTAAAATTTCAAATAATGACATTCAAACTTCAAAAGCAGTCTTCTGAAATATCAAAATTTCTGAAATGTTAAAATTCGAAAATATTTAAATTCAAATCATGACAGTATTCAACTGAGGTTCAGAATTCTGAGACAAGTTCCCATTGATCCTATTACCTCCAGGGGCTTAAACTTAGGTAGCAAGACAAGGAAAACCAAACAAGTATTAAATGTTTTAAAATGTAAATTTATTTCAATAAAATATAAAATCAAAGAAAGTTAAAAAATTAAAAATAACTTACAGTGCATGAATTCCTTGAATATTATTCTAAATTGTACTATCAATTTGATACTAATCCGGAAACTGTCAAAAGGTAGTCTGAATGAAAGTTTCAATGTTTTTTATGTGCCACAGTGATAACAAAACTGAAGAATCACAGTTCTAAATCCAAATATTTTAACAATGTAATCCCGTGAAAGTAAAATATCACTGAAATCCTTGATAGTTTCACATAATTCGATATAATTAAATATTTAAGTATATAATAAATTCGCATGATCATATAGGTGCTGTCAGTTTAAATTAAAGATTTTACACTCTGCTACATCCAACGAACAAAAATTATAAATAATTAACTATTTCTTGTCAACGACTCTTACAAAACGGGCCTAGTCTGAAGAATGAAATACGTGGTGCATGTATCCTCGTTATGTAGTCTCAATATATGCATCAAAGCAACATAATCTGAATCGCTAAAAGATTCTCGAACAATTAAATGGTATTATTTTAAAATAGCTCAAACATTAATTTTATGACCTTTCCAGACTATTGAACCAATGAACAATTAGGGCATGCATGATAGCTCTAACATGTCAAATGCACTACTAGTTTCACGTGATGTTTCGGGACCTCCATTCAAATTAAAGCGTGACATACTTGACCTAAATGGTTGTTTACTTGACCTAGGCAGTCTGCTTCGACTCATGAATGAGAATTCTACACGTATTATACATGTGTTTTGCTATAGTAATAGCCAGCCACTGTGTTTAAAAATTTAAAATTTAAACGTATTAAACGCCATTGAATTATAGTCAAACTATATTGTGACTTAAATAGATGATGGAAATATTACAGGAATCCGGAACACATTTCACATATACAATCGACTTTTGACCTTTTCGGACAGCTTAAGTTCCATTTATGGACATTCGTAGTTGCGTACACACACACACACACACACACACACACACACACACGCACGCACGCACGCACGCACACACACACACACACACACACACACACACACACACGTCAAAGCGTGTTTAGTAGCATATTTGTTGTGCATGTAAAAGGATTATTGCAGCAGAATATTTTAACTAATACAAATATAAAGGGACGCCTGTAAAATAAAAATGAGAAAATTCATGATACTATTGGCATTATTATTCTCTGTGTTCTTTTTTATTACACTGTACCGTAACACATAAGTATTAGTGTTATAATGCCCTGTAAGTCACAAGTGTTGATATTATAGTGCCTTCATGTTAAAATGTCCTGTAAGACGTAAGTGTTGATATTATAGTGGCCTGTATGGCATAAGCGTTGATATTATGATATCCTGTAAGACACAAGTGTTGATATTATAGTGCCTTGATATTAAGATGCCCTGTAACACATAAGTGTTGATATTATTGTGCCCTGTATGGCATAAGTGTTTATATTATTGTGAAGTGTATGGCATAAGTGTTGATATTATGATGCCCTTTAAGACATAAATGTTGATATTATAATGCCCTGTAAGACATGCGTGTTGATATTATAATGCCCTTTAAGACATGCGTGTTGATATTATGATGCCCTGTAAGACATAAGTGTTGATATTATGATGCCCTGTAAGACATAAGTGTTGATATTATAGTGCCATGTATGGCATAAGTGTTGATATTGTAATGCCATGTAAGACATAAGTGTTTATATTATTGTGCACTGTATGGCATAAGTGTTGATATTATGATGCTCTTTAAGACATAAGTGTTGATATTATGATGCCCTGTAAGATATAATGTTGATATTATAATGCCCTGTAAGACATAAGTGTTGATATTATAGTGCCCTGTATGGCATAAGTGTTGATATTGTAATGCCATAAGACATAAGTGTTGATATTATAATGCCCTGTAAGATATAAGTGTTGATATTATAATGCCCTGTAAGACATAAGTGTTGTTATTATAGTGTTGATATGATATAATGCCCTGTAAGATATAAGTGTTGATATTATAATGCCCTGTAAGACATAAGTGTTGTTATTATAGTGCCCTGTATGGTATAAGTGTTGATATTATAATGCTATGTAAGACATAAGTGTTGATATTATAGTCCCGTGTAAGACTGAAGTGTTTATATTATAATGCCCTGTAAGACATAAGCGTTGATATTATAGTGCCCTGTAGGACATAAATGTTGATATGATAATGCCCTGTAAGACATAAGCGTTGATATTATATTGCACTGTAAGACATAAGTCTTGATATTATGATGCCCTTTAAGACATCAGTGTTGTTATTATAATGCCCTGTATGACAAAAGTGTTGATATTATCAAACCCTTTAAGACATAAGTTTTGATATTATTATTCCCTGTAAGGCATAAGTGTTGATATAATGTCATGCAAAACGTAAATGTTTTTGTTATAATGCACTGTAAGCTATGAATGTTGGTATTATAATGCCATGTGAGAAATAAGTGTTGATATTATCATACCCTGTAATACGTACGTTTTTATATTATCATACCTTGCAAGACATGCTTGTTGATATTATGATGCCCTGTAATATATATTTCTTGATATCAGAATGTCTTGTATGGCAATGGAATAAGTGTTGATATTATAATACCTCTCTCTCTCTCTCTCTCTCTGACCGCTCCCCGGTGGCTTAAATGGTTAGAACTTCCGCCTCGGATGCGGCAGGTCGCGCGTTCAACCCCAACCGAGTCATACCAAAGACTTATAAAAATGGTCCTAGTAGCTGCCTTGCTTGGGGCTCAGCATTAAGAGGTTAGTGTTGGGACTGGTCTGCCTGGTGTCAGGATAATGGCTGGGTGAGACATGATGTCACATGTCTGCGGCATGATGCCTCGGTGTTAGACATCACTATAAACTGCCACACTGTAGACGTCGTAGCGATATGACCGAAAATTTTTTAAAGTTACGTTAAAAATCCAAATCACACACACACACACACACACACACACACACACACACACACCAAAGTCTCTGTAAGCTTCCAAACGTTTCGGCTAATCTGTGTTCCATAAAGACGTTTCTAATTATTTATAGATTATTTTTTTATAATGTTTAATCATGGATGATGACGGTGCACCTTGGACTAACGTGTTCACTGAAGTCTCTTTTCAAGAGGTTTCTTCAAAGGATTATTTGGGTTTGAAGAACATTATCGAGATAAGCCGGTACCTGCAGAATTGCTGAGATCTACAGAATACTATGTTAAGCGTATCATCATCAATATTTACCTCTGTATAAGCTAGGTTCCATGTTATCACTCGCAATAGTGTCAGCTGTTGTCCATAAATGTGTTTTATTTTGTTTCCTCCTTACTTTTAGCCACTTGGACAAACTTCTTCGAATTAATGGCTCTTTGGCACCTATATGGATTCTGCAAATTTACATAACTGGTCGACGAAGACAAACTTATCGGACAAACTTATGGCATAATTCTGATGTATAGGATCGCATCATGATTCCAATCCTATCTTCCAATGCTGTGTTTGATTCAGTTTGTTTCTACCAATATCAATGGTCTTAGCGCGCAATGATTTTTCTTTATTTATGGAAACCTTCTATTTATCAAATCCAATTATTTTCTATTTGCACATAAAGAAGCTTTCCCTCGCGTGGTAAAGTATAATGACAGTACTCTATCTTGACTCCTTTGTGCTGGATTTTGCGACAATCGTACGTCGAGCGAGAATGCCATCCTAGAATACTGACGTCATTGCGTAAGAAGATAACTTAGTTGTTAACATTTCAAAGTGATGTAAATATCAAAATGGGTGACACCGATCCACGAAGTTAACTTGTTTCCTAGGTACTTTTTTATGCACTAAGCAAATCCTGATAGATATGTGTTGCCAAAATGGTAATAAAACGGTCACTTGACTGTTATCATGTTATCATCACCTGTAACATATCAAAAATATCTGATTGTGTTATCGTCTTCCTTGAGATAAATGGATTTATTAACTTAAAATGGGAAAAAAAACCTTTCGAGACAATCCAAAAGTAAATTTCAATATTTAAGTCCTGGATAGGTTTAATGGAAAGTGTATGAAGTGAAAATAAGAAATTCCGCCTTGACAATTGCTGGTAATAAGATATAAAATTTCATATGGAAAAATAATATTGTCAGGGAGGTTAGATTATGTTTAATTTATACCCTACTGAACTTCAAACCGGGGTTTGCTGGTTTATCGCCTTGCCTGCAAAACTACCGCCATAGACTCTCGACTAAGCGCAAATCCCCAAAAGAGATGGAAACAGTCGTGGACCTGAACATTCGTCCGTAGCAGACACACCTACACCGCAACCCAGTACACGCCTCTAAATACTCGGAAACTTTGGATTCCTCAGACAGAAAATGAGGCATATCGAAGTTACTATAGCTAGTTACAGATATACAAAAAACAGAGCGAGAAGTGCTATCCTTGGATCTCAGGATGCGTGATAATATGAGGAGAAATTATATATGTAGAAATAATCTTATCGTATATGTGTGTATAGATGAGAATTAATTACTGTTGGACGATATGTGTGAATGTGGCCGCATTCATGTATCAACATCGAATTTCACACATCATTAATATTCTAGTGTTTTGTTGTACTAATATATTTTCCAAGTCACACCAAAACAATTGACTCCGAATTCCCCATCGTGAGTATTGGCTGAAAACATGATATCATGTTTACGTTCTCCAGTCGAACGCAAGAGATAAAATTTCCGAGTACAGATGTAAGACATGTGTCCTTAATTTCTTATTCACTCCAGCTGAACACAAGAGATAAAATTTCCGAGTACAGATATAGGACATATGTCCTTAATTTCTTATTCACTCAGGGCGATCGAAATTACGATGAGGGCAAAGCCGATTTGCAACTGGTCTACTGTAACCGGAGTGTTTTCTTATTTGCGTATCAATCAAAATATAGTTCAGAATCTGTGTAATTCCACTTATTTACCTGCCAAACATGTAGTTGTTGTCTTATTCCTCAGATATGACAGATATCCTTTCTAACTATTCGATAAAGTGGCTATTTATCCTTTGATCTTGGAAGCGGGCCCATTTGCAAGGCACTCGTGTTCATCGACCATTTTCATCAGCTGATCAGAAGTATGTTATGCAGTGGCGGTGCGACGGTTAGAGTACCCCGTTAGCAATGTACTTTATTAGCGCGCTACTTTGTTACAGAGAAGAGATTTATGCCAGTTGCCAACCCCATCCCCGACCCCAATATGTTCTGTGAAGAACTGCCCTCGTTGCACTTAGGCGAAGGTGAAATACTATGAAAAAGTTCAGCGGAAAAAAAAAACTTCTGACTGGGCCGCTTCGCCATCCGCAACCCCCACCCCCAAATCCCCTCTTGCAGCGACTGGTGTGCAGCCTGGAAAAAGGATCAGGTAAAGTCAACATACAGCATCAGTACCTTCACTTAGGAAACTTTAACTTGCTTCTGAACATTTCAAAGTTTTTTTGTTGTTTTTGTGTAATAATAGTGATCATACGTGTTTCATTTTGCCCTTCTAATATCCAAGTTCGTTGAATCCCCCAGGTGTGTTGGAAACCTCGTCCTTCTTGCTCGGATTCAACGACACAGTTAGGATTCGTCTAACATTTATAAAATGAATAACAGCCTTGATCCCGATAGTGAAGAATGACCGTGCGCCAATTGTCATGAAATTCTTTAAGGAACTACCAAATATAAAATAAATTTTAAGGAAACTAATAATACTCTCCATTTTTCAGATGCAATAAAAGGCATAAGCCATCCACTTATACCTTTCAAAAGAGATGGTGGCATGAGGGACATGTTTGTCCACCAGAAACATGGCGTACAATTTCAGAAGAAAAGGATGTCGACCTTGTGGGAAGGGTTGTGCCGTAGACAAATATGTGATACGATTAAACTTTTTTACTCGACCAACGGGAAGAACAAAAACTCTAAGGCCATATAAATTTTCAATGAGTAGGAGTTATCAAATCTATTTTTAAGAAGCATGGAAAACGGGTCACGTAGACCAATAAGGAAACTCTTTGTACCAAAGAATACAATTAAACCCTTCTAACATTAGAAATGGAATATATGAAATTCCTGAAACAAAATAGTTTAATTTAAACAGTCACTCTTTTATGTGATTATTCAGCGATAAGAATCGTAAAAGTCGTAAATAAAGTATTTTGGATCAAAAAGATAAAATAAATGCTGTTTTGAATGGGAATAAATTCGCAATGTTAATTTTGCTGACATTTCCCGAAAACGTGTCACGTTTATTTTTATGACATTAGAATGTATGTGTGATGTCATCATCCTATTGTTTATATTCATAATCAATTAATGAAAGCAGATTAGCCGAAACGTTTGGAAGCTTACAGAGACTTTGGTGTGTGTGTGTGTGTGTGTGTGTGTGTGTGTGTGTGATTTGGATTTTTAACGTAACTTTAACAATTTTTCGGTCATATCGCTACGACGTCTACAGTGTGGCAGTTTATAGTGATGTCTAACACTGAGGCATCATGCCGCAGACATGTGGCATCATGTCTCACCCAGCCATTATCCTGACACCAGGCAGACCAGTCCCAACACTAACCTCTTAATGCTGAGCCCCAAGCAAGGCAGCTACTAGGACCATTTTTATAAGTCTTTGGTATGACTCGGTTGGGGTTGAACGCGCGACCTGCCGCATCCGAGGCGGAAGTTCTAGCCATTTAAGCCACCGGGGAGCGGTCAGAGAGAGAGAGAGAGAGAGAGAGAGAGAGAGAGAGAGAGAGAGAGAGAGCAGTTAAAGAAACAAGGTTTATTTATTTAACTGCATACGGTAAATTAAACAAAAAATACCAAATGCCCTTCTGAGAACTATCATTTGTCTTCCCTGTAATAAGGACTTACGTATGACATAAGCTCATTAGTTAGATGAACTAATTACGTGTTTCAAATTGAACACTTTTGAATTAGACAAATAAATTGTAATTGCTGTGAATGCAAAATTTGATCAATAAATCGAAGCATATAGCTAAATGGCGGCATTTATAGCATACAAATTATATTACTAAGGGAATCGGTCGAGAGTGTGTTTTAGCTCATTTCAAAATTCACAAATTAACACGTTTTGTGTACTGATGATAAAACTCCAGCATAAAGCATTGTAAAGTCTAGAATGTGTACGTATTTGAGACGATAAAAAATGCAAAGATATTCATATGTAGAACACGTAAAAAATATGTAAGTAACAATGAATAAATTAATACATCAATAAGACATTAAGGTCAGTAAGGATGGATGGCTGGATGGATGGATGGATACATGGTGCAAATTAAGTAGCTATTGAGTATTATTTAGACTTGTGTAATGAGAAGTGTTATTTAACCTTCTCTCTCTCTCTCTCTCTCTCTCTCTCTCGTACCTCAGGTACTTGTGACATTGTGGACGCATTATGTCATCTCACAAAAAGCAATCAAGATATTTGTACCGTTGAGATAGCAATGCAATGTCACATCAATTTTATTATCTATTAAATTTGGATTTGTCAATTTGATATTGCTATCAGAAGTCTGGCTCAACCTGTGTGCCATTAGAGACTATGCACAGTAAAACCTCGTGAACACTTTGTGTTTAGGCAACGACCATCTCATATTCGAGAAGGGTGGCAGAAAAATGAACGAAATGACATATTTTTCTGGGGGAAAAGTTTTCTTCTCCTATGTGTCCATACCCTCGCCACAACCATCACCCCATCCCCACTCCCGCCCTACAAAATGTCCGATTCTGTAAACTCTACGCTTGCAGCGCAAATCAAAATGACACTATAATTACATTATGTCGTCATTGATATGTCACCAAACTTGCTCCAGAATCGAAGTTATAAGATTAAACTCACTCTTCGTCACAACACGCTCCCCACCCCCACCCCCCTTTCGTCAATTCGTCTCACTTTCAAAAGCTGACCAGATAAGTATACATGATTTAAGAAAGCGGCAGGATTAGGTTGACCTAATATGTCGCAGTAAATTATATTGTTTGTCATTTTGTAAAACTATTTGACCATATCAGAAAATAATTCAATCCGATTCTGGAATGCGTTAAAGCGGGTTTATCGTCGTTTTCGAGGAAGTTAGGGCAAATGACTTCTGAGAAACACGAACGGCGTCCGATAAAATTTCTTTATTAAAGATTAATTTCCATGCCTGAAATGTGAGGCAGTTTCAATTTATTTGTTTCAGCTCAAATTGTTCTCGTTTTTTTGTTGCTGCAGGTACCCACAACTAAGCGTCGCATGGCATGGTGGGAAATCTTATATTTTCACATATGAAAATATATTGATATATATTTCACATGTCAAAATATAGGAATGAAAAAATTTGAAAATTGTTTAGCCAACAAGTCTCTACATTTCACACTTAAGTAAATAATTTTTTAAAAATATTTATGACCTCCGGAAATCAATTGACGACCTATCGTACTTTGGCTGCGAAGGCTTTTGGATGTGATCTTTGTTTCATCAGACTGGACTATTTGCACACCTGTGACTAAGACAACATACACATGCGTCAGAGAATCAAGTGCTTGGATAATGCAAGACATACAAATATTCATGGCTCCTTCGATGTCAATAGATCCTTGCTTACTTATTTATCAATCGTGTACAAAATGCGGCCTTGTAAACAGTTTCATCAATGATTCAAACACATTGTATTTAGCTTTGACCTCTGCTCTCATCAAAACTTTTCAAAGGTCAAAGGTTCTTCTTAGCGTTAGCGATGTAATTGACCTATCCCCACTTGTCAATCATGCTGATCAATTAACCAATCAGCGAGCGTAAATTAGACACACTAGAAGGCATTGCTTACGTCCGCCATTTTCCTCCGACAAGCTGCTTGTGGCAATAGTGAATTGATTATGAGAAATATTTACAATTTTTACAATGATTTGTTGATTTCTCGATTGTTAAGGGTAAAGAGTAGTCAAAATGGGAGCCTTGTAATTCTGACTGTCGATATTCAGATCGTCTATATGGAGGAATAAGATTTATTCCTTTCCTGAAACACAGACAAAACTTCGATGGATAAAGACTTTTTTGTGGTCGCGTGTAAGATAAGCTGAACATGGAAACAGTTGATGGCAATTACAATATGTTTGTTTGCATAAAAGTATGCAGAAAGCATGTTCCCTCGATGGCTTTAAGGGGGAAAAAAAGAATTGAAATTGAAAAATATATGTAACAATAAACGTTTCTAGAATATGGGTCAGACACCCCACCCCACCCCCAACTTATGGGCTTTGATGTATATCATTTTTCTTGGATAGGAAGCACTGAACCCCAGACTGCATTATTTTAAAGTTTGAAAATTTACACTTTAATGTTGGCTTGTCCCAAAAACAATGATTTATCGTCTCGATCTTTCAGACATTTGAGTGATTCTTTACTTTCTCATTGGGCTGCAGGAGGGTTGGGAATACAAAAATGTAATAAAAAAGAAATACAAAAACAATGATTTCATATAATTATCGTCCGATATATTAAGCATGCATCTACATGCTTACATTAACAGACATCATTGATCAAAATTCCATCTGACGAACAAAGTAGAAATTCAAAATTATTATGTACTTCTAAACAGTAATTATTTACGATTTTGTTATTAATTTTTAATTCATTTACTTTCAAGGCAGCATGAGCATAATCTAGATAAAATTAATAAGGATAAGATTATATACTAAATGCATTAGCATCTTTTGCAGCGAATTTCCTTGTACATGAATAAGTTCTCGAGCGGCTTTAAAATTGATTTTTATTATTTACTGAAATAACACACTTAGATTATTACTATACGAACTTGAACCAAAAATATACATATTGTCTACTGCAGTATGATTTATGCAACTTTGAAATTTTACAATTTTAAGAATAATACAAATCATTTTCAATAAACATATAACTTAAGTTGAAACATATTTCTTTGCCAAATACTGCATGTTTGTCGGAGGTAAGCAGGGCGTCATGTCACGTGATTTGGTAGGCGGAGCGCACTATCATCTGGCGTAAGGTCAATTAAACTGATGAGAAATACATGATTCCACGGAGAATTGGGGGAACGTGTACAGACAAAACTGAAAAACAATTTTCGTTATGTTACCGTAATCAAGTTTACAAGCTACTGGTCATGTAGCCATATGTTAACATGTCTGCTAAGCACCGCTTAAACGTAATTGGATCGATTTTAATTATATCCAGAATGTTTACAACTGTCCAGGGAATTGAATAATCTCAACATGTTCTGCAAATCGTATCGCTTAAAACAACACACACACACACACACACACACACACACACACACACACCATAAAAAAAAAAACTTTGGCTGGGCATCTCAATGTATGTCTAAGTCATTCAAAGTCTGTGGTTTGATAAAAAAAATCAGTATTTTTCGGCGTACGATAAATAGTATCTTACATATTTGTTATTTTAAAACGAAATCTATGAAACTCACTGAATAAAGTTAAAGACGTATAGTTGACTAATTAACCTTTACTTTTAAAGGCAACAATAGGGGCATCATGCTGCATGGTTAACAGATAGATACATTGTTTCAGTATCGGCATATCCATCAATATTCTCCTTCCAGCCTTGAGCCTTGTCTCAGCATAAAATCCTGGTTATTGTTCTTCAGAGACGAATTAATGAATCAAACTGTAAGAAGTTGGCTGAATTTGCAAAGCCATCGTATTTGAGAAGTTCAGTCCACACGGTCGAAATGACTCATCAACTTCAATCAGGACTTGAGACTTCATCGATATTCTTGTATTTAACAAGTTCAGGATACATTGTTAATTCCACCCTAAGGACGCCCAGATATAAGTTCTTTTTACAATGAGTCAGGTCTTTCTTTGTTATTCGATATGCATCGTAGGCTCGTAACGACCGGCTTCCATGCTCATAAAAGTGAAAGTACATGGTTGATACTAATGACGATGTCACGTCATGCTCTTCACCAAAAGAGTCAAAAGTACAGAATAAGAAAAAAAAGTGCATCCTTTGACCGAGTCATTTAAACTGTTGTTCGTTTTTTTATTTTTCTAGTGGGATAACATTACCAGGTCTATATAAGTACATTTTCAATGGAATGGAGTGAATACACTAAAAGTAATACGATAGTTACTTGAGTAATAGATGCTTCCCGATAAGGTCACTAGCAGACGATATTCTGCCCATTTCACCTGGCAGTTTCTTCTACATGCGACCACCTAAATTAACAATTTTGAACAAGGCACACTGAAACAAAATCAACGTATAATTACAAATATAGATACTAACAGAAACCCTGCTTTACGTTCTGTTTATGTATATATATCTTTGTAACAGTATCTTGAGATTAAATGATTTTATTTCAACTTCCAAACACCATATAAACTCAACGGTAAATCTGCCAGCATACCACAAATATGGCTGCTGATGATGGCATTTGGAAACTATGTTTGTACTGAGCTATGAATACTATCAAATTTTATTAAGAACAATCAAAAACCACAAATATAATACACACTGAATTACTGAATATTTATCTTTACTTCGAGTCACGTGGGTTCTGGTTAGGACATCCTAAAACTTTTTCTGAAAAAGAAATACTTTAGCAAATGAAAGTTCAAAATTACCAGCCTTCACAACAACGGACCAAATAATTATTAGTTAAGTTAAGAACTAATATTTAGCTCACAAAGAAAATTATTGCAGACGACAGTAAACTCAACGTAAAGTCCAGTCCAAATAGGCTTCATTTTTGCAAGTCATTCTCTGTAATTCTCAGTACGGTATCTAATATATGGTTCCACTTCCCTTGGAAATCCCCCAATGGCTTGCGCCTGAGAGAGCCTCTGACAACCAAATCCAGCTCCAGGTCTTCACGAGTGGCTTAACTACCAAGCCCGGCGGAACCTGTTTAAACTGACTGGAGAAGGGATGACAAGCGAGTTTCTGGCGCCTCAAAACCAGATGCTTCTGGCAGATGGGGCCCGTTAACCTTGGGTGGTCGCCCGTCTAGGAGAAGATAAACTCCGACTTCAAACCTTCGCTGCCTTGCGACTATACCCATTCATGGGAAAGGCTAAGGGAGTAAACCCCAACAGAAAATCCGGAGACGGAGTCCCTAAGGCGACTTGGCATTGCTTTCAGTGTCATCTCGGCAACTCCTGCGACGTCGCTGGTGCCATGACGTATCGGCTTGTCCTTTCCCTTGGATCCATCAGCTGCGTGGAGAGGGGGAGTCAGTTGCATGGGCAACAGCTGATTCTCTATATCACCCTGCCCAAGCTTGCGCCCTGGAGAGGACACTCCAGCTTCGCCTCATAGCGTCGACACAACACGGGAAGCAACAGTTACCCGGTTATAAGTCACCACTCGATTGGCGTAGATCAACAGGTCTCATTGGACAGCTATCGCCCGCCTCAAGCTGGGCAGCCCCCAGCCAATAAGGTGCCGTCCCGCCACAGTTCGCCTGCCTTGCTGGGTGCGTAGGGCTTAAGGTACGCGAGTACCTGACAAGCGGACTGCAACTATTGCACCAAGAAACAACAAAAGAAAAGCAACAAGGAAATCAACAATCCTCAAGATAGGTACCTGGAATGTCCGGACCATGCTGACTGGGTTCTCAAATGATCTCCAGGCAATCAGTGATGTTCGAAAGATTTCAGTCATCAACGACGAACTTGCAAGACTCCATGTCGACATCGCCTCACTACAGGAGACCCAGCTACCAGATTCCGGGTCCCTCAGAGGAAAGAACTACACGTTCTTCTGGCAAGGAAAGAGCACCGACGAAGCCAGTGAGTATGGTGTTGGATTCGCCATCAGGAACTCTCTGCTGGGGATGATAGAACCCTGCCAACAAGGAAATGAAAGACTGCTATCTCTCCGCCTCCACACCACAACCGGGCCAGTCTACCTGATCAGCGTTTACGCTCCCACACTCAGCGACAGCACAGATATCAAGGATGCGTTTTACAACAAGCTTGACTCGCTCATCGACAAAATTCCCAAGGAAGAGAACTTGATATTACTGGGCGACTTCAACGCTAGGGTGGGTGCCGATCATGACTCCTGGCGTTTGTGTCTTGGCAAGTTTGGCATTGGGAAGATGAATGAAAACGAGCAGCGACTACTAGAGATGTGCTCGTATCACGACCTCAGCATCACCAATTCATTTTCTCAGACGAAGCCACAGCACAAAGTGTCTTGGAGGCATTCCCGGTCCAAACACTGGCACCAGCTGGACTTGATCCTCACGAGACGGTCTGCCATCAAGGGTGTGCTTCTTACTCGTACATTCCACAGCGCTGACTGCGACACCGATCACTCGCTAGTTTGCTGTAAAATGAAGCTTCAGCCAAAGAAGATCCACCACTTTAGACAAGCGGGTATACCACGCATTGATGTGAGCAAGACGTCATATCCAGACAAGGCTGAGGAATTCACTTACGCCCTCTCCAAGGCGTTCAGTTCAGAACCTCCCTACGGCAGTGCCAAAGACAGATGGGACCACATCAGAGATACTGTGTACAGCACAGCCACAAGGATCTTTGGTAAGAAGCAGACAAAGAACAATGACTGGTTTGAGGCCAACTCCGCCACACTCATGCCAGCCATTGAAGAGCGTCGCAGTGCCCACCTGGAATACAAGCATTCCCCCTGCCAGAGGACACTACAGGCATACAGGTCTACCAGAAGCAAAGTGCAGAGGTTAGCACGGCAGTGCGCCAACGAATACTGGCTTCAGCTCTGTCAGAGCATCCAGTCAGCAGTAGATATCGGAAACATCAGAGGCATGTACGATGGCATAAAAAAAGCAATGGGTCCCACGAAGAAAAATTGACAGCACCACTGAAGTCTTCCGCAGGCGATACCATCCACGACAAGGGCAAGCAGTTGGAGCGCTGGGTGGAGTAATACTCTGAACTGTACTCCAGAGAGAACCACGTGACCAACGATGCCCTCAACACCATTGAAAACCTCCTTTTTATGACCGAACTGGATGAGAAACCTACTGCGGCAGAATTAAAGAAGGCCTTAGAGAAACTGACCTCACGTAAAGCCCCAGGGAAGGATGGCATCGCAGCAGAAGTCATCAAGTGCGGCGGCAGCGTGCTGTTCACACACCTGCACGACATCCTCTGCCAGTGCTGGGATGAAGGTGCAGTGCCTCAGGACATGAGAGACGCCAACATCGTAACCCTGTACAAGAACAAAGGCGACAGAAGCGACTGCAACAACTACAGGGGCATATCCCTTCTCAGCATCGTGGGTAAAGTCTTCGCACGAGTCATCCTGAACAGACTGCAGACGCTTGCTGACAGAGTGTATCCAGATTCTCAGTGCGGGTTCCGCGCAGAGAGGTCCACAATCGACATGATATTCTCCATCAGGCAACTGCAGGAGAAGTGCAGAGAACAACACAGACCCCTCTTCCTGGCCTTTATAGACCTCACCAAGGCATTCGATCTGGTCAGCAGAGACGGACTCTTAAAAATCCTGACGAAGATTGGATGCCCTCCAAAGTTGCTAAGCATGGTCCAGTCCTTCCATGACGATATGAAAGGCACAGTGCAGTATGATGGCTCATCGTCCGACCCCTTCAACGTTCACAGCGGAGTGAAACAAGGCTGTGTCCTTTACCCTACGCTCTTCGGCATCTTCTTCGCTGTCCTGCTTAAGTACGCTTTCGGGACGTCCACAGAAGGGATCTACCTGCACACGCGATCAGACGGCAGACTGTTCAGCTTGGCACAACTGAAGGCAAAGAGCAAAGTAAGAGAAGCAACCATTAGGGACATGCTCTTTGCAGATGATGTTGCTCTAGCCACTCACACAGAAGCTGAACTACAACGCCTGATGGACCGCTTTGCTAAAGCATGCGATGAGTTCGGGTTGACCATCAGTCTAAAGAAAACCAACGTGATGGCTCAGGACGCGGATCCTCCCAGCATCATCATCAACAACTACAAACTAGAAGTAGTCAGTCAGTTCACGTACCTCGGCTCTACCATCACCAACAACCTCTCACTCGATGCCGAGCTCAACAAGCGGATTGGAAAGGCGTCAACAACTCTCTCTAGGTTGTCGCAGAGAGTGTGGAACAACAGCATGCTGACCCTGAACACTAAGATCTCCGTGTACCGTGCCTGTGTGCTAAGCACCCTCTGTACGCCAGCGAAACCTGGACCCTGTATACCTCACAGGAGAAAAGACTGAGCGCCTTTCACATGCGATGCCTCCGACGCATACTCGGGATCACCTGGAGCGATCGAGTGACAAACAACGAGGTGCTTGAACGTGCCAAGATTCCCAGCATGGTCACACTCCTCCGCCAACGTCGCATCAGATGGCTGGGCCATGTACGTCGGATGGATGATGGACGGATCCCCAAAGACCTTCTTTATTCGAAGCTTGCCTCTGGCAGAAGATCGATCGGACGGCCACATCTCCGCTTCAAGGATGTCTGCAAGCGCGACATGAAAGCCCTTGAGATCGATGTCAACACCTGGGAAGAGCTTACTCTAGACAAGTCCAGCTGGCGACGTGCTCTGATCACTGGTCTGAAAGCCGGCGAGGACAAGCTACGACTGCTCGCTGATGAAAAACAATCTCAGAGGAAGAGGAAGCAGCTCCAACCTACACCAGACTTAACCTTCAAGTGCAGCAACTTCAGCAAGGATTGCCACTCCCGTGTGGGGCTCCATAGTCACAGAAGACGCTGCACAACTACCAACCGGGACACCTCTCATGGGCGCATTCCCATCGTCTCTCGAGACTAACGGATGCCAACACAAATCTAATATATGACGTGGTATCGTTTCATTATAGCATGAAACACTTCTGGTATATGTTAGTTATACAGTTCCTGTATATATGTGAGTTATACGGTTCCAAGAAAAAAACATGAGACCATCGAGTAAATCCTCGGAAATATGATGTACATATGACCACTTGATATATAAGTATGGCTTCCTTATTTATGTAGGGGATTCTTTTGTATTGTACAGGATATTTTAAACAAAACTAACGAAACAGAACAAGATAAAGGACCGAATTGGATTACTCCAGATTGTCGCCATTAGAGCTGCCTATATGCCGTTGTTCGGAGGACCGGGGCATGGGGCTAAATGCTCTCTTTCAAGAGATGTACTATAGGGATAAACATTTTCAGGCATGATGTGTGAGTGGTAAAAACAATGAGGATTTTTTTTTAAATTATGTCACTCAGAATAATGTTCCAAAGTGAATAATAATTTTTTTATATTTTTTTTTATTTTGAAAATCCCAGATAAATCTATGTGATTTTGCAGTTTGCATCTCGGTTTAATTTTATTCTAACACACGTACAGGCTGTTACAACGGTGACAATGAAACTTAAACAAATAAAGGATGTAACTAATGTTTGTGTCAGTCAAATTAGCGGTTATAAAATAGTGAGGCATATTACAAATGCAATACTGCTGTTCTTGATCAAAGACACGGAGCACAAACTGGTTTTCTATAATCGCACTTGACCGACACGATAACATCTATATATGACAATCATTTTAACATTGATGGCTGCACAGACAGTACGTGCAAAACAGCATTCATCTGGTTAGTGTACGGACGGCACTCGGTCCAAAATGACGCCTTAAAGTTGAATAAGGCGAAAATGCAAAATTTCAAATAGGTATTTACCCCGTGAAAGATTTGCCTCAACTACAGTTAATAGCATTCAAGCCTGGAAAGTCAAGAACCTAGAGAAAAGCTAGTGGAAAACTAATTGACAAATCGTCTATCAATCGCCTGATGTTAGTCAGACACGGTGTATTCGAAATCCCGACTGACCTCAAGCCGATCTCAATAATTTCGATTATGATTTCCGATCCAAGTTAGCACATGTTCTTGTAATACACTTTAACATTTATATCACCAATGTGTCATCATTTTCTTTATACAACTGCACAATAATCAATATGAGACTGGAAAATGGAAACCCATATGTGTAAATAAGCAATAAAAAGTAGTTTTCGCTATCTATCAACATGCGCTGCTTATTGAATTATGCGGCGGCCAACGGACTGAATTCCAATTCAGTTGGTTTCATGTTATGAATCCATATCAATAAGGAGCGGCCATAAATATTATTTTACATCTAACACTAGACAGAATCATTTCTTTTGGTGTAGAGCAATTATATTTGGTGCTAATATGCGGTATTACTAGTCCCAAAATACTGATTTTAGCAAGATAAAATGGTATAAAGTGTGCTTTTGTCGTTTTGCAATGGTGATGAACCAATGAATATGTTATCAAAACGGTGCAAACGCCTTTAAAGATTTACAACCAAACAACACCGAAGGGTATCGAATGGTAGCCTAATTAAAGATACTCCATTTTTAAGGTACGACTTACGTGACTTACTTTTATTTTTATGGATTGATTTTAATAGATCTGTGTTTCAAACTGCATTGTTGTATGGACCTTGTTGTATGGACACTTACTACACACACACACACACACACACACACACACACA
>JAECUM010014908.1:0-62003 GCA_016617855.1 Megalonaias nervosa | reverse complement strand
ACCAAACGGAGACAGGAAAAAATGATCTAAAAATAGACTGGGACTACATTCGTGGGTACTGAACCGGAACTATTAATTGTGACCTAAGGCCATATCCACATTCGCCGAATCTTAGACTCGAACCCACGCAGAGGTGAGATGGCAGTGATCCGTAACGGAGAGCGCTTTAGACCACTTGGCCACTCGGGGCCCCCGATTTGGTTGTATTTTCAACATGTATTATTTTCAACAGGCTGTTTCTGAACAGTGTTTATGACCTTTAATATATGTAACGTTCACTGATAGTCTGGCATAAGACTAAGCTGTCAATGGTATTTCCTTTGATGGTCTCTGTCAATGGTATTTATTTCCTTTAAGCAATTTAGGATTCTTGCTACATTTTAATCAAAAGTTTGAAATTATGTACTTTTGTGAAACATTTTTCATGCATTACGGTTTCTCTTTATAAAATAAAGCATTGTAGCACGTGGTAGAAGTATCTGAGTAATTGGTGACTTTTATTATCTTGTGCAAATTGTACTTTAGTTTTTTAACATTTTCAAAACAAAAAAGTTTTTTAGGATATTATATCTTCAATGTTCCTAGCAAAGTCGACAGGTTTTGCTGCATCTACACTTTGATAAACAATCCAATGCACGTCTTTGAAATCACTGTGTTGAACATTAATGCACGGCTCTTAATTTAGATGTAGATTTTCACTGAGTACATCCTCTAGTGACTAGGTTAAATGTACTCGAGAGTTCAAAGCTTTAGCTAGAAGTAAAAGTGTTTACACTATGCACAATGTACTTACATTCAGAGGATATCTAAAGAGAATATTATAAACTGCTACAAAATATCCCTGTACACGCTATAACAACAGAATTCCCTCTTTTCCCATCAATGCATCCGAATGTTCATCCATATTTCGGTCCATTCTTTAATGCTGTAATTTCTTATAGCGAAATAACTTCACACGAATAAATGAATAGTAATAATTTCATATTGAAAAAGAATTATATGTGTTTGATTTTGAAATTTCCCCCTTCATATTGTATGGAGTTATTGACTAATATAGTTTTCTATTTTATAGCTTGGAGTAGTATAATAAAAACTGTTTGAGAGTTTTGTTACTGATCTAGGTCGCCAAACAAAGTTACTAAAAGTTGCTAATGTGAGAGAAATGTTATGTCGGGTAGAAGGCTAAATTAGATCTGTAACCAAACAGAGAGCTATTATCATACTGCTTGACAGCGAAACCATACTAGTACAGATCCATAAGTGAAGTTGTTAAGAGGCGTTGCAGTACACAGGGAAACACGTACTCGATTTTCACTGTCTGTAAATCATGGTCCTTATAATGCCCCGGTTCCGTATATGTGACGCTCGGAGACGTCGGTGGTTTTCCAACACCGTGTCGAACTCAGTCAAGGTAATCGTTTAATCCTCAATAGCCATCCAGTACAGTTTTGTAATTGTATTGAGACTGAGGTGTTCCGCCACAATAAGTTCCGAATAGACACATATTCGTGAATACAGAGAAATTTTTTGAATAGCACCGCCAGCGACACCGGATGCTATCGATACACCTCTGACAGCAAATCCGCTTGACATACCTATGAGTTGCTGGTTAACAATGGTCACGGCGGTGAATCAGCAAATAGCATTTGCCACCACACACACACACACACACACGCGCGCGCGCGCGCGCATTTGTATTTCACGAGTAACGTGATTCTCTGGATGATTTCATATCGCAGCTGTTGTTCCGCTTCGATTATCTATTCACGTCGGTAGCTTGGAGGGTCCATCACAATTCTACTTATGGTCGAAGTATTACTACTCTAAAGGCTTGCTACGTTCAGGTAAAATACGCACACGCACTTCAAGTATTCCTTTTCACTGGTACAACTGTCATACATGGGCGAACACACATAAGTGCGGATTTCCTGTCTAAACACGTTTTGGCCTAAATTCGTAAAATTTAATAGCTGACCACTACTTGTCTACCCCACCTACCCACCCGAAAAAATTTCTGGGGGCGCCTTTGCTGTCATACAACATTAATATATCTTTAAGTTTCTGGCAATTGTTCGTTCTGGGGACTATCTTCACGTTCTCTTAGAACTATATTGTTTGCGCCATTGAATAGTTTCTCAAACGATAGTTCTCGTCTTCACCCAAACACTGTTACACAGGCAGGTGCGTCCTTACTGAATAACAGTCGAGACATTTCTATTCGTGGGTGAGTCAATGTTGGTGCAACATAGTCAACGGGGAAAGCAACCGGGGCGGATTTGTCGGTGAACTCCACTTCTTCGTTCAAGAGACAATCCCCGTGCTTTCAAGTCTGGCTATACATTCTGAGATCGGGTGTTTTCGCCTGCTAATGCAATTCATTCCATGCTGGCTTCGAGTTGGCATTGATACATCAGGGTGATCACAACTGTTGATTTCTATCTGACCCTTAACTAGATTATATTTCATAGTATACGAGGGTAGGTTAACACAGTTTTCACGCAGCTTTGGAACAAAATCGCCATCGTTATTAGATATTAGCATCACTGGTTAGCCGATCCAACACCCCGTCGGCAATTCCGTCACCTAATCACCGTATTCAGAATCATGTGTAATGACAAATTTAATCTTAATCACAAACATCAAAGACGGTTAAGGGCCCGTTTGGATAGACTTCGAGACCTTTGAACTGTATTTCATCTCCGACCACTAATGATACTGATACCGTATATATTAACATCTCTTCAGTCTTGTCTTCCATAATACGTGTCATTAATCCACACTGTAGGGAATTAATTATAACTAGCGTCATTACACCCCCACAAGTCTATATATCCTTTTATAATAAGATCCACCGAATAGGTGCATCAAAACCATCTCCGACAGAAGTGAAAAAGTCGACAAGGTGCTTTATTATCATCATATTTTTCCGATCCTTCTTTCGATAATATTCCACTGAATACGCACAATGCATCCACGTATTGTTTCACTGCAGCCTTGGCTACATGAATGCAATATTTTATAAACGCAACCGACATACAAGTGTTTGTGATTTCCTTGGTTTTATTGATTTGTCAGGTTTTTGCACCAGCGTCTCACAGATTCAAAGCAACATCTTGAATGTCCACGTTAGATATTTTAAGTTTTCCTGTTTGATCTTGGGAAATCACAAGATCACTCAGGTCAACGTCAATAACAACCCGAATTGTAAACTCAGCTAAATCAAGCGTACTTTGTATGTGACAAGTAAAACCAACATGCGCGCGTGGTGTTGGTGAACGCTCGAATGCACGCAATACTTTGACAACAAGATGTCCGCACATGGGGCAGTCCTTCCGTGTTTGTAATGGCAGACTCGATTAAAACAGTGGTTGTCGTCTACCAACTCGGGTTAAATAATCAACAACTTCAAGTACTGATGCAAAACTGTAGAGTAAAAATTATAATAGATGTCGAGGCGTTACCACGTATGCAACACAGTGAGTTCCAGGTCCTGTGGTCTAATCCATGTTAACAATTCTGGCTTTCCACTTGCGAGCGATTATCTTGACTAACTTTGCCATAGCAAGTAAACCAAATTGGTTGACGGCGAGGTCTTTTGCGAGTCTTATCAGGTAGTCGAAGACATCTGACTGAGAATATTCTGCGAGTTGTCCCAGGTAATCAAGGACCTTTTCATTTTTATGCTACCTCCCACCGCCTTTTCAGAGCCATTCTAGATGCAGTTCCAACTGCCCCTAATTCAGTCGCTTTTGTAACCGTCGGAGCTAACAACACTGGCACGGCAGCGAGAAATGAAAATATTTCATCAGTTTCTGTTTGCATTTGTGCCATTTTGACTTGGATAGCTTTAGTGTCACCGAAGTGTTCTTTTATTTGGCCACATTAAGCTGACCAAGCTGCATTTGGATTAGCCACACTTCCAGTTAACTTTGTTGGAGAAAACCTTAATGTGACCCCGAAAAATCGTCTTGTATTGCGCTCTTTATTTTCGCACGCTGCTTTGGGCTAAGGCCAACTTAACTTTATGATAGAACATTATTATTTTGAAAACATGCTAGTTTCAATTACTCTGTTACTAGTTTTCCATAGGTGCGTCAATGACCCTCATTCTGTCACCTGTGCTCTCCAACAACAGACAATTATCGGAGAGGATCACAGCAAACCTTCTATAACTGGGAATAGAGGGAGGATTAATCAGATCAGTACCAAGTGCATGAACGTACATGTCAACCACATGCTATTTAAACAACTCCAGGTGTTTCAGTGAAAATTAATAAATCTGCACAACGTACTGAAGGCGTGCGAAGATATCTGCAGAACCTTGTAATTGTTTCGATGCCGGCCCAGGAACGATCACAGCTTATGATATACACGCGCGACATGATTGTCTGTAAACCTAAGCAAACTTTCTTCTGTGGGTTCCTGGTGACCGTTTAACCGCAGACAAACCCCAGACACTTCTATATTGTCAATTATTATGGCACTACTGGATAGCCCGAGTTTCATCTTGAAACTCCACGACACGTGTTTTGGTGCGCTGAGACCATGTTGGGTACTTAGTTGCCATGTAAAGTGTCCCTGAATAGAAATGCCTGGTTTCGATTCTCTGGTGACTGCGGAAAGTAGCAGCGTTGATGCTGTTCCAGGCAGTATAAACGACAACTAACGCGATTATGTGATTAGTGAAGGGATTAGTGCAGGTATTCACAATGTTAATGTTGACAATTCAACTTTACCTTCAGCAGCACCTCTATCAGTCTAAATTGCATCATTGTCGGTGCCCTTACGGGTTAATATGAATGCGTGTTTTGCTCCGAAAATGACAGAGGAATTTCATACGAAAACAGTAATGAGTTTCCATGAAGTTGTAATCGACACTGTAGAAATCCAGATTAAAATTGATGTTGGCGCCAGTGACTTTATCTTGTATATCTATTTCTGGGGTATCTGAACAATTTCGTGTTGCCCAATTATATGCGGTGTGTGATCTGTATGGTCAGATAAGTCCTTGCACAAAACCATAGACGGCCAGGAGACATAGCATAATCTTCGCTGCATCTGGCGAATCCAATAATGGTCATGGAAATGTCAACGTTATCTAGAATTGCTTCAATTTCATATCCATCTATGGAACAACGTGCACTGTCAAACAACCCCATGATGCCATTATTAACAAATCCAATTTGACATTATTGGCGTTATTATTATTGTTGACACGTATAAGTGTTCCCTTAATTTCCAAGGCCTCACTCGAAAGTATATACCGAGACGTGTCATGCACTTGTAATTCTATTTTTAAAAGCCGGAGGTCCCTAGTCGGATAGGGATAATATTGAAATTCTTTGGTGCTGTGATCTATCATGTCCCAAGCGGGATCGGGTGCATCTTTGAATTGGGCCACTGGTTTTACTCATACATTATTGGTTTGTCTAATACCTTTAATCCACTACTCTCATTGCAACTCGATTAGCGCCTGTAAAACATACCCGGACAACATCGCTGAGGCCATTTCTGTATTATGTCATGCAAACGGGTTTTCTCGCGTTAACAACAAACGCTAGTATTACACGTCCACGTCCGATTGTCATTATATTTAAATATCAGGTCGATCTCTAATGTACAGTTGTTATGTCAAGGTCTCCCCGCTACAGTTGTACTGTCAAAGTAATCCTGACAATATAATCCAAGAAATTGCATTCCATACGTAAGATTTGATTGTCCATCGGAAGTTCCTTGATATCTCTGGGCCAACTGAGAATTGCTCCAAGTGACGACTGTCCAATGTCAACCACATACAGTACTGTGGAGATTCGATCAAGGTGTCAGAGCTGATTGTGAGATTGTGTTCACACATGAATGTTTTAGAGCCTTTGCCAGTCACCAAAGAACTTCTTGGAAGATTCTCTTCATTGATTGAATACATGAACGTCCGTGAGAAGTTCAGTAGTATTCCAGGTGGTGTCAAGGTCAGTCGGAAACGCAAAAGAGTCATTCGCGGGAAGGTCATGAGAACCACTATGAATCCATGGGCTTGAGATCTTTAACGCATCATCATTGTCATGGTTGAGCGGCATAATCTGATGCACGTGGAGAACAATTTCCATCTCAACTGCGGAGGTGCTGAGCACGGTAATGCTAACGTAATGCCAGGCCGCATCTTTGAAAAACGTTTCACCGCGTCTTTGTCTGGCTCAAATTCGATCGCGATAATTGCCAGATAATTATGAACATCACCACGACGTTTAAGAATTCAAACTCTGGAACTTATAAGTGTTGTGCTTTTGCGGAAGCCTCCGTGACGATGACATCTATAATACGGTTAGGCTATTCGTTCATTGCCAACCATCTATGCTATTTCGGCGTGATTGGCCAGTGTAGGAGTATGGATATAATTCTGAGCTGCTGTTTTGCGAAGTTTCTGGAGAAAGTCCTAACATTAAAAGTATGTCAGCCTTTCCCACTTCACTTGGTATTCATGTCCCACTCTCTCACAAGAGTTGCCTGAGCTGGTGAAAAGTCGGCATGCTGTTATATAAGAGAAAACTCATTGTCTAATCGCTTATTCCGTCAATAAATTGTTGCGAAATTTTTATTTGACCAGGACCAGAAATTGCAATCGTTTTTATCCTGGCCATTACATGTATTTCATTGTCTTTGTATCTGTTTCCTCTGGTGTTGACGTAATCGGGACGTTTCAATAACAATAGGTTGTATATTTATTGCTTTGCTTAGTCTTTGCCGGTGTGCGATAATACTTGCGTGTGATGTGAGGCCAAAGCCATGTGGGGTGGGGTGAGGGCTGGTGCTTGTAATGTTGGTGAAATTTTGTACATAATTAATGCACGGTGTGCTATTCCGCTTTGATTAAAAGGAAAATGGGATGTTTCATTTAGACATTGAGTCAATCATTATGTTTTTATTTATTGATTCATTTTATCTTTACAACGTGTTGTTGGTGAAGATACGGTTTTGATGAAAACGTCATTGCTTAGGATCATATGTACATGTTTTATTACATTAACTATGGTCTTATAGATGCAAAAAAGGAAACGTTTATAGAAAATACCGTCATTTTTCTTGGATAAAATGTATGCTACTTATATACTAATGTCCATTGTGAATAATAAAATACTTTTTTTATTTGACAACGCTTTCTGTCTGCTTAAAAGGTTGCAATTTTACAACTTTAAAAATGAATTTTTCGGGAGGTCGTCGTGTATATAATTGACCACTACATAAGTAAAACCATTTCTATATATGTCTCCAGTTTCTGTTCTTTTCTTTTGAAAGGAAAGAATAAAAAAGAAAGGAATTAGGAAGACAAGAAATGATAAAAAGAGGAACAACAGAAGTACAGTTAAAGGTCTTAAAAGAAAAATTCATGCTCGCATTGTACGATGAATTTGCATACTCGAACACTGAGTACATAACACCACAAGCAGACATAGCCAATAAAGTACACGGCTGTAATGTACTAGTCAGCCTATACAGAAATTAAAACATTATATAACGTATACAGAAATTAAAACAGTGTATAGCCAATACAGAAATTAAAACATTGCATGGCCTATACAGAAATTGAAACAATGTATGACCTACACAGAAATTAAAACAATATATGGCCTATACAGAAATTAAAACACTGCATGGCCTATACAGAAATTGAAACAATGTATGACCTACACAGAAATTAAAACACTATGGCCTATATAGAAATTAAAACATTGTATGACTATACATAAATTAAAACATTGTATAGATGCAAGGGTGCATTCAATGTTTGTTTTAAACCTTTGTTATGGAGGCTTTCTTTCTTCTTAGCATTACTTAGTGATTGGAATTCAAATCACTCTGGGTCACAGTATGTCAATGCACCATTTCAGTCGACTTGTTTAAAGCACTTCAAGAGGTTTGGGATTTGTTTCGCTAAGCCGGAAGCTAATATATGCTATGAAAAACGAAAAACAAAAATCTTCTTTGCTTTTGCGTTAGATGGCAAAGCAAACAGGTGTATTCGGGGGTTCTGGAAAGGTCACTTACATTAGAGTTTCAGTAGTTTCGTTCAATGTCACTGACATTAATAGTTTCAGTAATTTCGTTCAAATGCAACTATTTTTTTTTTTATACAATGCAACTAAACCTATGATAACTCTATGAAATGCTGTGCTCAGTTTAGTGTCAAACACAAGCATAATAGTCTTGGTGCATTCAAACTTGAAACTAATGCAGTGGATCTCATCAGAACTTTGGGAAAATGAAGGAGATCAACAAGGAACCTAATTAGTGTAGCAATACCATAGAAAGCCCCCTTCCCCCCCCCAAGAAGTTGATAGAGTCCACTTGTAATGCTAGTGCATTCGTGCAACACATCCTAAAGACACTGTTGACATGGAAAAACGCATAGCAACACGTACCCTACAGTATTTAGAAATAAAACTTATGAGTAATACATTGATATATCAACTGAAGATCTAACAGACGCTTAGGTCTATGACTGATGAAAGAAAATTACATTAATGTGCGACACGCAGTTGTTACATAAATCAGTATGTCAATACAAACTTTGATCACTATGGAAAACATCATTGAAGATCTTATGGCTTTCGATCCCAGTTCGTATCACAGGTGTTGTGCTGCAGGCATTCACTATAGATAACAACGTACACCCACAGGCAAATACACTTGGTTCATTTTAAAACGTGATAAATCAATGCATAAACTTTCAAATGCAAGCGTATAGTTCCTCTTGTGGGGAGTTTCGGAACTGCAAAGTGGGTGGGGGAGGGATGTCTTACCCAGTGCAGTGCGTAGGAAAATTATATAAAATTTAGAGTTCTTCTTCAAACATTTCTTTGCCTGATCCTATATCGGCAGGACACATGATTAAAAATACTGATGTCCATCTATATTTTTCCAATCTAGATCTCCTTAATGTCTTCATACTAAGTTTAAATACGTCAAGCGGGGCACCTGGTTGCTGAGTGGTCTAAGGTGCTCGCTTTTACAGATCACTGATAAATCATCCTTATATATATATATATATATATATATATATATATATATATATATATATATATATATATATATATATATATATATGGTGTACACAGTTTATCAATATTAATGTAGAGTAAACTGAAAATTCTAGCTTGAAGATGGAAGATTTAAATATGAATGTAGAGCAATTCATTTAGTGTTGCTATCATTCATAAAGAATACATTAGATAGAACTGGTTCACGATTTTACCTTATTCGTATTGAATGCAAAACTAAAAGCACAGTATAAACTTAAAAACGGTGTTTATTTATTTTAGTGTTGGGGTAAAAATGAAGAAACTTTTGCTTCAGATAGCAAGAAGTGTAGCAAGTATCTTTCGTACTAATATTTTATAAATACCTTATTTAGTAAAACGTCGAAAGAATTAATTATCTTTAACTTGTTAATTTGGTTGTAAAATAACCGCATAAAATTAATTTTTTATAATAAGTTTCTGTTTGCTTTTGCTTTCTTTTCTGCGTATTATTTAGATGTCTATTTATCTACAAATTATCTATTCTTTTAAACAATAATGCTATAAATTGTCTGCAACCACCTCATGCACATTTTTGGTCGTTATCCTTCATTCCGATTGCTCATTGTCGTTAGCTTATCTTCCAGTTCCCTTCATCATTATCCTCCCTTTCGATTACTGTCATCATTATCCTCCCTTCCGATTGCTCATTTCCAGACTTTTCCTAGCTCGTAGATACACATGAGGATAATCAGGAAGCGTGCTATTTAATCCGTTTAGTTTTGTTCCCGTATGATGACCATTGACTGGCCATAACATTCTATTTCTTTAAAAAAATGTCTTTCCAGGCTTATCGATTTCGGATGTAAGTAATTTCTGCGTGTTGTCTGCAATCCCATGATGCTGACATGGATGTGGATGGTCTTAAAGAAACACTAGAACTTATAATGTTTGGGCTTCATCTGTTACGACTTATGTGAGACAGGTGTGCTGTCCCTATCTATTGCACATGTTTACCTACAGTCAGCACATGGTTAATATTATTAAACAGGGTAAGTACTTATCGACTGTTCTTTGAAGCAGCTGTGATACATGTATGTAAAAATATGAATATGCATGTAAAAATATGAATATGCATGTAAAAACGGTGTGATATCTGTATGTGAAAACGTTGTGATATGCATGTAAAAACGTTGTGATATCTGCATGTGAAAATTTTGTGATATGCCTGTAGAAACGTTGTGATATACATCAATAAACGTCGTGATATCTGCATTTAAACACGTTGTGATATTTGCATGTATGAACGTTATGATACATTAATGTCATAACATCGTGATATATGCATATGATAACCAGGAACAAAAACATTTAACTTGCATTCCTAAAATTGCAGTATACATATGCCAGAGTTCGTACTTATTATTATGTTCAGGTTAGTTTTATTTTTTGTTTGTTTTTGTCCCGGGGTTCACTGACATCTCACCTCAGTCCGCGTGGTTTCCAGTCTCAGTTTGGCTAGCGCAGGTAAGTAAGAAAGATTGCCAGTAACTTCCCGTGGGTCGGTGGTTATTCTCGGGGTTTTCCCGGGTTCTTCCTCCACCAAATATACTGGCCGCCATGTATAGCCTATCATGTGCTGCAATATGGCTTTAAACCCACAAATTACAAGAGAAAAATGTAATTTTCATGCTAGTTCAATTGAATGGCCAGTCATTGTCATCAACTGACTAAAGAAGCACCTTACGATGTCACGCAAGCTGATAATAGTTGTGGCGACTATCGATACACTGGCAATTGTTTGTGCCATTAATAAAGATTCCTTGTTAATGTTTGTGCGGAGAAGGGACAGATGCAGCATTCCTGTAAACTAAAACTATATGATTGCTCTGAGGGTGTGTACATTATCTTTCCTTAACGCATTTGTTCGCATGTACCTTGCATGCATTGTTTATGTTAGAATTCACAAGCTAACAAACCATGCTTTTAATGCACGTAATGAAGTATGAATCTCCAAGGAATAAGATTATCAATCATTTGTGGAGAGAGAGAGAGAGAGAGAGAGAGAGAGAGAGAGAGAGAGAGAGAGAGAGAGAGAGAGAGAGAGAGCAGGGGGTAGAAAAAATAGGAAAATATTCAATTAATGTCCTATTCTACATAGTCACATTAAGTGCAATAGTTGTCTTTTTGATCAAAAACTATTAAAGTGGCTCAATCATTATCCAAATGCACAGCCAGTAATAAAATGTTCACATTTGCTCAATTGTCGTTTGTTATATATGAAATACACAAAACAACATACGTCTTACGTTCCGAGTCATCGCAATAAACGAGTTTAATATGGCCAAGGGACACGTCAAGGCTCTCAGGCAGAGAAAAATTCATACACCATATCAAGCAAGTTCTTTCACTCAGTTCATAACAAACACGAAATGTCGATTCTGTATTTATTAGATAATCTTTCTTTCTTTTACTGTTTCTAAATAGTTTTAGCTGTACAGTTTGGGAGATATTGAAGTTCATTTCGTCGAATCTAAGAATATTGACGCGCAGATATCAGTAAAAACACTAAAATATTTCCAGTGTGGGTTTGTGATACTGACATACGGAATGAGCATCTTTATCGAACGCCAGTTCAACCATGTAAGATTAAATGAGTGTATAATAAAATGGTTGAAACACCGGGTCTAAAAAAAGAAGTTGCACGAGCTCAGGTGTTTAGACTGTATGTTTCCGGGTGTTCAGATACTTCGGAACACCTTCACTTGAACACATGGATCACATTCTTGTGCATCTCATGTGCAAACTTCGTATGGTAGGTTTGGGTGCATGAAATTTTATCTTAGCTATTGTCAAAGACTGATAAACCTGAGAGAACGTATGAAGTAGATAGAAAGCATATTACCAATATCCAATTTCAGCAATTAATTTCATAGATAATGCCCATTACAGGCATGTTTTCGTGTCACCGTCACTCTGACATAAACAGGTTAATAGCTTTTGAATTCATCCAGGCACAATACTGAACATTTTAAATTGTAAAAACACAAAAATACTGTTATGAACTTTTACAGTTTTATTCCTCGTAAGAATAGAAATTTTAAGAAACAAAATTATATTCAGGGAATTTCTGCTAACAAGTTAGATAAGAAAATGGCATTTACTTGTAAACATCTTATCAGCCTCCTATTCTTCATCACATCAATGGCCTGTCTCGAATTTCATCCGTTGAGTGGACGTTATGATCCACCATGGGCTGATGCACGAATGACAGGCCAAAAGATATAAATGCAGAAAATCGACTTGACTTGGAGTCACAAGAAATTGAAAGTGTCTGGGTGGAAATTTCTCAAAATAATGCAAAATCATTCCTAGTTGGTTTCATTTATAGGCCACCTTCCTCCAAAGCAATTTGGAATGATTGCTTTTTGAAACAAATGGAAAATGTTCTTGCACAGGAGAAAGAAACATATATACTCGGCGATATAAATAAGGACCTTCTCAGTACTCAAATAAGGAACAACTGGATGGAATTTATTGACTCATTAGGCCTAGTCTAGCTGGTAAATGAGCCCACAAGGGTAACAGAAATGTCAAGTACTCTTATTGATCACATTTATACCAGCCTACCAGACAATGTGGCTTGTGTTAATGTACTGAATGTTGGTCTTAGTGACCACTATCCTACTTTTTTGACAAGAAAGGTTAAATGCAAGAGAAATAAGAAAAATACACTCAAAACTATCACTTACAGATCGTTCAAAAATTTTAATGAAGAACAATTTCTCAGCGACCTATATAAAGTTCCATGGAATATGATCCAAAATTTGGATGACATAGATGAAGCTCTGAGGTGTGGACTGACTTATTTATGGATGTAGTCTCTAAGCATGCACCACTGAAAGTACATCGAGTAAAGAATGAAATCCAACCTAACTGGCTTACTGCTGAAATCCTAGACGCTATGAAAACACAAGACCAATTCAAGGCTATAGGAAACCATGCACAATATAAAGTATGGAGAAATAAAATAACAAGTATGATTTAAAAAGCTAAAGAAAACTTGCTATCAATCATTGCTTAAAAACAAAAAGAGCAACACAAACTCCATTTGGAAAGTCTTCAATGAACTCACTCGAGGAACACACAAAGATCAGACAAATAAAATTCACTCACGTCTGGTAAATGACACCATAGTCACTGATGACACTGACGTTGCAAATGTTTTCAATGACGTTTTTCACCAACATTACCACAAAGTTAAAAGAACCAGTGATGGAAAACAACTTTAGTGAACTGAAAAAGTTCTGCAGCAGCAAAATCTCTAAGGAGGTATGTTTCTCTATCCCACCAGTATAAAAAAAAACTTCGTTAAAAAATGTCTCAGTGAACTTGATACCAAGAAAGCTACAGGACTTGATCAGATTGGTCCACGACTCATTAAATCTTCTGCCTCTGCTATTTTAGATAGCATAACATTCATAATCAGTTTAAGTGTTGCAGCCTCATCTGTCCCCAAAATATGGAAAACTGCAAAAGTAACTCCTATTCATAAATCTGGTTCTAAGGATGATGCTGATAACTACCGGTCAATCTCAATACTATCAAACTTGTCAAAATTGATTGAAAAACATGGTCCATGACTCATTCGTGTCATATTAACCAAACACTTGCTGTTACACACTAATCAATCAGGCTTTAGACAGAAACATTCATGTTAGACTGCCTTGATCTCCTTAACTGATAATGGCTTCAAGCACTTGATCAAGGTAGAATAATAGGATCTGTATTTGTAGATTTCAGGAAAGCTTTTGACATGGTGGATCATGAAATCCTTTTGAAGACTCTGAAAATTTACAAATGTGGTGAAAACACAGTTATATGGTTTACTTCATACTTAGGTGAGAGAACACAGCATGTTTATATCAATAATGTTCTGTCTGAACCTGGAACAATTAGATATGGAGTACCACAAGGCTCAATTCTAGGTCTATTACTATTTATTTTATTTATTAATAACCTTCCATTTTTACTAAGGGACTCAATATCATCTACAGATCTCTGTGCAGATGACACAACATTGTCAGACATCCAAAACACAAAGCATGAACTCGAAATTTCTTTACAGGATGCCTTAAACAAACTGGACAACTGGTGCACATGCAATGGCATGGTGGTAAATACTGGTAAAACTAAAATATTACATATCTCAACATGGCATAAAAGGACAAATCTTGATAGTGATGAACTATGATATGGAAGGATAAATATTTGTAAATGGTCTGTCATGATAGACTACTTGATGTTTTGGTAGACAATAACCTATCATGGACTAAACATATCAAACATATCAGTAAAAAAAAGTCAATTCAAGTTTATGGCTTCTCAGTAAGATAGGACATTTTCTCCCTGAAAGGCACAGAAAACTATTTTATAACAGTTACATACAGCCATATTTAGACTACTGTAGTACAGTATGGGGTATTTCAAATGATAAAAATATAGCAAAGCTGGCACATCTTCAAAAAAGAGCATTTGGGTAATATCAATCCAGAAAGAAAGCAAGGAAGATTTAGCTGGTAAGTTAAAAATATTACCTATTAAAAACCGAATCCGTTTGAGAAAAGCCAAATTAATGTACAGGATATCCAATAATAGCGCTCCTGAATATTTACAATCACTATTCCAGTATAGGCTACCTGGCAATACTACCCACCTGCCATCCATGTCTACCAAACAGTATGAAATTCCCAAACCAAATAAGTAATTATTCAAAAAAAGTTTCCAGTACTCTGGAACTTTGTTCTGAAATAGTATTCCAGCTTAGATTAGAAATGACCACTCTGTTTCCTTCTTCCAAACCCAATATATCCAGTGGATTCAGAGATGCAGCTAAAATAAATATTTTCCTTTGTATGAGGACCTCAAGGTAGATTAGTTCTTAGCTACTTGTGTTACCCTCTTCAAATAAAGTCATTATTATTATTATTGTTATTATTATAATTATAATTATTATTATTATTATTATTATTATTATTATTATTATTACTGAATGAGCATGCTATGAATGAGCACCATCTCTTGACTGACCTCGATTCAAATCAACGGGAGAGGTTTCATAAAGGGCCTTGATTCTTAGATCGGCAGGAGGATTAGCTTCATGAGGTAAACGTAATATGCTCAACTGTTTAATGCATATGTAAATAATATAAGGAACGAGTAATTTTTAACGAAAATATTTCTCTAGATCATTACAGTCATCGTGACACCAGATGTGTAAATGGGTTACCACCGTCATCTTCTCAGTTCAAGTTGAATAAAGTGCATTCTCCACCTAGGCCGCTACAAAGGTCACGGCTAACAATTCTCACGTGGCCGGGAGTTCATCCAGCTTGAACCCCTTGGTCAAAGGCGGAAACCATTACGTGTCTGAGTCGAATCTATGCACTGTTTGGGTCCTAATTTACCTAGAGTTCATTGCACGGTTTGCTTTGAATGGATGTTTACTGGAACACATAAAAAGAGTTTGATCAAGATGTTCTAAAAGTCTTTCTCATTTCCTCCTTGTTTGCACTCAAGAAACTATGTATGACCGTTATTATGCATTATTATATAACGTGTATATACGGAAAAATGTGTACACAATCAGCACGTGCATTCGATGTTTGAGTAAGCCCAACGTTACAAAATCGGTCGTGTCAAACCAATTGCAACAGGCTTGATCATGCAATACATAAATCTTTTGCCATTTCTGTGAAAAATAATTTCACGTGTAATTTTTATAAAGTTTCAATTAGTGTTAATGTAATTCTAAGTGATGAAAAAAATCAACAGCTTGCCTTTCGAAAATAATTTTATACTGTTGATCGAACGTTTAAAAAATGTCATACTACAATATCTCCATCCCTCAACGGGAATCTCTGTCAACTCTCACTTTTCTGTATCAGCATTAAAACACGGCCAATTGAAACAATTGGTGAAAGAGTTCAAATAATCACTGCCATTCAGACAAGAAAATCAGCCGAGATAAATAGTTGCTCGTTGAGTATTTGTGTTGCGTTACATCGCGCCACAAAACAAGGGTACCAGCAAAAGTAGAGGTAAAAGTCCCTTTCAATCGATTCTATTTTTCAAGATGCAACATCCAATTCAAGGCAAGCATTTTGCCCGTAATATTACAACAAGCAATCTTTCGCATTCTTGATGTTGCATACCAAAGACACTAAAATTGAAGCCATTTACCTCGGCTGGTTTTCTTGTCTGAGCGGCTTTCACATCTTAAGGACTCGCTGTACTAATGATACCGAAGAAGGGAACCAGTCTTAAAATGGGTGAAGATGAAATAGAGCATATAGGACACACGGTACTAATGGTATGGAAAAATGGGAACCAGCCTGGAAATGGGAGAACAATTGATAGGGTATATATGGGTTTGGCTGGCCAGGATTGGTTAATAATGTAAGTTATGTTTTAGGAAAAAGAATCTTTTGAGAGCTTATCCTAGTTGTAAGTGAAAAAAATAGAGACATTTTTGTTTTCTTGATGGAATTCCAGTCCTTTAACAGTCTTGAGTTTGGAACACTCATTACTAAAATTAGCACCTGAATCTTTGGTGCGGAATTGAAAGCACATGTTTCAAACACATGCAGGTCCAGAAATTGCCGCGGCTCATATCCTTTCCTCTACACAGAAGCTGACATCCAGGTTTCATCTATACTGATAAATATAGGTTTGATCATGAGCACTCAGAAATTTTAAGTTATTGAATTTTTAATATCATGGTGTTTGCATAGGTTTACTATGGGAACTGAATTAGTACCGTGAGTCCTATAGACAGCTACAGCAATACAGTGACTCCACATATGCATGTGTATTTAACATTACCATAATTGCAATCATATGGTTCTATTTGTGGATAACAAGCAAAAGTAATACCTTTTATAAATCACAGAGTGACTTTCAGTGGGATATTAAACACACATTCAGATATATCAACTGTTGCCAAGAAGGGGGGAGGGGGAACAGGGTGTAGATTTGATTATGTTAGGTGGAGTGTTTTGCACTTTGGTTCATATCTAAGCAATACATATATAAAATTTATACAATTTACCATCTTTAGAGCAATTATAGTAAGCAATATGATATTTCCTAGTTGTGTTTTGAAACATAATGCATCAGATATGATCACTTAGGTCTCTTCCACCATGCTTAATGGGGATGACCTCTCATGACTTTGCACCCCACTAATTTCTTTCAGTGAATGTTTTGAAACTTCATATTTTGCATTTTAATGGACTTATGTCTACCTTACTTTAGTTTTAAATTATATGTCTTCTGGGAGGAATTTTAGGTAATTTTTATCATTTAAATCTCTTTTTCTGTAATAATACATGTACATATAGATGGTCACCTTGACCTTTAACCTCTTAATTACATAATATGACAAGGCTGGTAATATATTTCAGTATTAAATTGAAGAGAGATAAATGGTGATATTAAAAAAGATGACTCTTATTAGACAGCTTTATTTTAATATTTTTTCTGATTTTCTTAAATAAAGCTCATATATTTAAATGTTGTCTGAAATGCACCATTGCTCTTTAGGTGAAAATGAACTTGCAATATAATTTAATATTCACTAATGTTATCTTTGACAAGCAGAACTATGCACATTGCTTACTTATGTATTAAACTACTATTCCTAGGGCTGTCAAGAAAATCAAGGGTGGATATAGGACACACAGTTCTAATGGTATGGAAAAATGGGAACTAGCCTGGAAATGGGTGAACATTTAATAGGGTATATATGGGTTTGGCTGGCCAGGATTGGTTAATAATGTAAGTTATGTTTTAGGAAAAAGAATCTTTTGAAAGCTTATCCTAGTTGTAAGTGAAAAAAATAGAGACATTGTTTTATTGATGGAATTCCAGCCCTTTAACAGTCTTGAGTTTGGAACACTCATTACTAAAATTAGCACCTGACTCTTTGGTGCGGAATTGAAACCACACGTTTCAAACACCTGTAGATCAGGAAAATGCTGCGGCTCGCATCGTTTTCTCTACATAGAAACTGCCATCAAGGATGTGTCTGCACAGACAAATATAGTTTTCATCATGATCAATAAAAAATTTGAAGTTAATTAATTTTCAATATCTTGGCATCTGTGTAGGTTTGCTATGGGAAATTAATTAGTACGTGAGTCCTTAAACACTTCAACCAGTTGCAACTATTGGCTGACACACATCTACTATCAAAATGTCTGAAGTATTTCGTATGCATGTGGCATAGGATGCTGAGATCCATACTCTAACTGTTACGTAATTAAAGCAGTCTCTGTCTTTTCTGTGAATAAGCATCCGAGGCAACCATTTTGAATATCAGTAATGAACAAACCTACCACGTGACGAAATATTACAACACTGTGTATACAAAAATTAAGTATTGATTTATTATTATAAAAAGATCCAAAACTTCTTTCAGCAAAAAATATATTTCTTAGACTGGATGTGTTTATATTTATTCAGGAAACAGATCATAGGCTGTATGCTACTTTGTTCTGCAAGAATTCTGTGCTGTTTTGCATTTTGCTTCCCCCCACCCACAGGAGGGGCGGGAATCAATCAGCCTTAGGCATCCGAGATTTTCTCTGGCTTAAATGAGAAGGCAGAGGTTGCTCAATCACACTGACTGACACAATGATCTATTATGCACCCATCTGAAGTAACTAGGACGAAAATATTTACCGGTACTCCGTGAAACGAAATCCAAGTAAATGAAGTCGTAAGCAAATGTACTGTCATCCAGCGTTGAAATTATTATTGTTATTATTATTATTATTAGTAGTAGTAGTAGTAGTAGTAGTAGTAGTAGTGTATATGCCGCTGTTAGAAAAGAAGAAAAACATCAAGAAAAAAGTTTTAATTGTTACATGTTGGAAGTATATCATCATGAGCATCTGGAAAAATATGCTATCTTTTGTAATACCGCGCATTAATACGAATATGGTAATAAGGGCATTAGCGTGACCTGTCAACCCTAAGTAATCAAGTTCTACGAATGAGAAAATAGAACAAAAAAACATTTGCTATTGTTACTGTATTATCATATTAATTATGGATATCATATGAAAATAACAATAAGTAATTAATATCTTATGAAAAACGTTCAGTTTTCATCAGTTCTAATTTGGAAAAAAAAGTTCTATGGTAGGCAATGGTATGACACAGTACAATGCTGGGTACATAGTTCTAACGAAGTATGTAGTGACTGTGAGGTGATTTCTATTTCATAATTTTCTTGGAAATTTATAATTTCTGTCTTTGAAATATGGCAAGTGTTGTTATTAAAAGTGCAATGATACGCTACATGGAAATCTTGAGGAATAGCGTGTGGACTGATGGATGAACCGCTCTGATTGGCAAGCGCAAGAATTTCATTGCATTACAAAGTTTGATTCAGCTGGGATTAATTGGGTGTGTTGGACAAAGTTTGAAGAACGCATGTCTGACATAACATATTTCTGGTTGTTGCAGACCTTGCGGTAGCTCTTTAGAGAGTTTGGATTTTTTGAAGACACTGATGTGTATTGCCTGCGTCTGGCTCTTTACCAAATATCTCTGCTTCCTCTCTCTCTCTCTCTCTCTCTCTCTCTCTCTCTCTCTCTCTCTCTCTCTCTCTCTCTCTCTCTCTGATGGTGTGATCAAAACGTTGGTGAGATCATAAGTTGCTTTATGAGTGAAGTTCTTTTTTTCATGTATCTGTTGTTGCTGTTTGAATTTATAACAACTCCATCAGGCACAGCAGAAGACAACAAAGGTTTCTTCTTTTTAAAAGTAGTTCCCAGTACGTAGACACCATGTCTGAGACAGCCGGGTTGAGACAACCAGGCTGAGATAAGAATAGTAAGGTTATGAAATCCGATAGATTGCCCTGTCACACGGCTGAGAAAAACGTAGATCACTTATTCGGTCCGAGCGAGTTAAGTGTTTTCTTCTCATTAATACTACATATTTGTCATGAGGTAACTTGTCATGATGTAATTTACAATCGAAAAGCTTATTTGTTTTACTTCGAACTTTCTGTATTAATTTTCTTTAACACCTAAATGAAGACTCTTGAAAATATGTCACGATTAGTTTGCTTTTACGCATTTCTTGTTAGGGTGTGATACTGATTTAATAATTTCAAGAGATGAAAATAATGACCATCTTTTTCATTTGAGTTATTTAATTACGGGCGTTTCTATATCGCAAAATACATGTCCAATATTGTCGTCTGCTTTTTCACCTTATAAGATTTATCTCTGAATATGCATTTTTCATCCCTTTTGACCAGCTATGTATCTATAAGTTCCGTTGAAATAGACATTTTACAATCTTATAACAGTTTAATTATGTCATAGACATTATCCAGACGTTGCTTGGACTTTGTTTGAATAAAAAATAATAGAAACCTAGTAACAACAGTGTAAATGTAATCAAATACATGCAAAACCATAATCTGTAAAACAGTATAGATCTGCATGACAATGGGAGGTGATGTTTAAGTTAACTCCTTAACTGCCGCCAAGTGTTAACAGTTCTTTTAAACAATGCCATTTTGATAAAATCGTCATGTCCTCGTAGCATTACAATATGCCAAAGTTGAAACAAGTTGCTGTGATATATACTACATTGAAGAGTTATTATGAATTAAAACACACATCCCTGTCATTATATCCTCACCAGCATTTTAAGTGACTATGGAAAAAAAATTGTAGTCATAACGTTGTCTGATAGCGTAGATGTAAATATGATTTCAGCACGAATATTTACCAGATGGACCTCAATGGATTGTCGCATGCAAATAAATAAGAAAAAATTTACGTCATTTCCTCTGTTGACAGTGTCCTCAAAAGACTTGAGTGTAAGAATACACTATGGAATCTTTCCATACAAACGGCGATGAATGTTGTTTTGATTGCAACTTTTGTTGTTGCTGCTTATGTTTTTGTTGTTTTTATTAATAATTTTATTATCATTGTTCTTGTTGTTGTTGTTGTTGTTGTTGTTGTTATTATTATTATTATTATTATTATTATTATTATTATTATATATTTAAGAAAGTAATGTTTATTATATGATCGATGTTATAAATAGAGAACTTTAAAAACAATCTCTTTACTCAGTTGCTTTTACATATTTTCTATATGGGCGTGTGATTGATCTATTAACCTCAAAACTCACTTTTTCTTGAATTTTAATTTGGGTGTGCCCGTATAAAAACAAATTGTAAATTTGCTTTTATAGTAAAAGAACCATCTGTGAATATAATTTTTGTTAACTGTGTGCCAAATATGAATGTTAAGTCACGTTGGACGGACTTTTTGTTTTGCTAAGAACGCCTACTTATATTATAAACGTGACATCTTCCTTAATGCTTTTGCACTTCGTTTTTGTTTCAGAGATGATAGAACATATTAACAACTGTGTCAATCTTATCTGTCCAATTCAAAATGTTACTTAAAAATTATCTATGTAGGAGATGTTGAGAGTGGGGGTGAGCGACTGTTGCAGAAATGTTTACAATGAGATAAATATATTTCCTTTCAAAACTCGGCGTTTCTAAAGAAAGAAAAAAACGTTGAAAAAGCGTTTCAATACGTGTCTTTTCTGATTGTTTCTGAGGCAGTTATGCATGTCGCCATGGGCGGAAAGGTGGCGATAAACCAACTGGACTGAGAATAAAACAAAGATAAATTAAAATATCGATATTTAATGTTTATACACTCAACAATATTTTGGCAAGCTGTATTTCTTGCTGAAAACAAACAAACAATCAAACAAAAATGTTATAGATCGCGATGATTATGACATGAACGTTTTCTCCTTAGTATTAGCGTCAGTATATCCTGCAAACGAAGGACTAATTGTAGACCTTCTGGTATGTATTCGCATTCAGCTAATCAAGGAGGGAGCGTACATATAGTGGCCATCACTGTCGGTGTCCGTTATGTACTTGGGCTTGTAGATAGACCACACACTCTTACAGTAGTAGTAAAATGGGACTTTGTGATTTTATTCACTGGGGATTTGTCACGCGCGCGAGCATTCGTGTGGAAGCTTGACTTGTCAAGCTCGCGTCAGGGGTTGGGAAGCTGTGATCTGTAAGCGTGTTATCGTACACGCCCATTACGTCACTACTAACTCAGACAGATTCGGTTTCATCGATAGGTTTACTCGATTTATAATGCATGGTAATCGTTTTATTGTCAATAGTCACCAAATAGAGCTTAGTAACTGTGCTGAGACTACCTTGCGCCGCTGCAAGAATTGCTGAATAGATGCGTATTCGCGAATTTAACTATAATGGAATTCGTTTACTAGCTCCAGCCGTTATACCAGTTACTTTCGATATGGCTCCGACAACAGTTCCCGCAACACCCAAACCAACGCTGGTGGTGGGGGCAAGCCAACAAATAACATCCACGACAACACACGCGCATTTGTGTTGTTGTTCTGTTTCTATTATTTTCTCAAGTCTATAGCTTTGGGGGTCTAACACAGTTCTTCTATTAAAAATGTGATCACTCTAAATTGCTCAGCACGTTGGTCGCGTAGTTGTTCAGAATCCATCACATATATGCAATGATAAGACTTTTAAACACAAACGCCAAAGACGGTTAAATGCCTATTTGGATAGATTTGGAGTCCTTCAAACTGAATTTCATATCGATGCTGCATATGTGAGTGGTCCTTGAACATTGCCGAGCTATAGTCTACTAAAACGCAGCTGATGATTTACCAATATTTTTATTAGACCACACTCGTCTCTATATCTGGACAAGAGGAACAAATACGATCCAGACTCATGCATTTTTAAGATGAGGTACATGTCTATCAAAGTCATCCCGTCCATAACAGTGAAAGTAAGACGATCATTTGTTAGGGAGTCAGTTTTTCCTCTCTGCTGGTTGACACTCCGTTCATATATCCCCATGAAATTATTACGCGTGGTGTTGAAGGCACCTCGGCGATCTTTGCATCTATATATTTTTTATAGTGGAATGCGTCGCAACTGATTGCCTTTACGTCTTATCAACTTGATGACCGGCATCACGCGTCGTGGATTGGTTCGCAACGGATTAAATCGGGACAGTTCTTGCTCGGATAAATCCAGTAAACTCTGTAACATGCCCGATCTCTCCTGGACTTTAATTTTGGGGGCAGGTACTTTGTGAGCAGCTGCCGCAGCGGCTAAAGACGTGGAGGGTGTCACTACTGGAGGAGAAGTTCCTGGAGACAGGGGTCTCCAATGTTTCATCAAATGGGGAAGAACGGGTGTCAAATTGGGTTTGGCTGACGTCACTAGCAACGGGGAAGTGGAAGAACCTGAATCTACTAGAGACACGGTCGCCGTCGCTGCAGGCCGTGGTTTGGGTATGTAAGGTTGCGCCCTGGCCGAAGTGTCTCTCTTGCGGGTAGAAGCTGTTTTCTGCGGTCTTTTCTGGGAGCTTTTCTTTTTCTGGGGACTTTTCTGTTTCTTAGGTTGTGACCTAGCCTTGACACCGCTGATCGTTTTCTTCTGGGTACCTTTGGGTCGGGGAGTGGCTTTTTTTTCTTGGGGAAGACTTTTAAGAGGGAGCGAAGGAAGACACCTCCTAGAGAACCGCTATCTCCAGGTTTCAAAATGATTTGCTTTTTGGTTTAAGTGTCGATGCGGGGATCTGCCCGTTGAGTCAAGGCTACTTTGTTTCTGTCAAAAAAGCGTTTGGTTTGATGTGGAATGTGAATGATGCCTTGCAGTAATTGACGTGCTGTCACTGTAAACCATCGTATGACTTCTCTGAGACTGGCTTCTGAGACATGAGCACGTGTTTGTGGATTTTTTTTCGTGACTGATGCCGTACAAGGCGCGAATCAATTTGACGGGAATATGAGACTGAAGGGACGTGATGTTGACGATGTGTGAGAGAGACCAAAAGTGTCCGAGATTTTTATAGACTTTTTTGTTAAGTCGACGGGGACGTGTACACTACAGGCCCTCCGTCTTGGCGCCAGTGGTGAAACAGATGGGTACGAAATCGCAAATAATCGGGGGTTGTGGGTTTTAAATCCACGTGTAAATAGGCGTGAGGGGTTTCAGTGGCATCGTCGCTCGCATGAGTTAGCCAAGGAGTTCCTAATTGTTTGGCTAACACTTGCACTTGCGATTTATCTCTAGGGCTTTTAAACAAGACCACGTAATGAGCATTGAGACTGACGGTGCGATGGGCTTTACTTTGTTGAAACAAATTTTGGGTGATGTCAATGACACTGGCATTACGATGATGCCCTTTGCATGTAAACCACAGTTTAATTTCTTCTTCGTCTTCTCCTAACATGTCGTCGAAGATGACCAGATGAGTTTGACACGATCCCGTCGTCTTCGCCAGGAATGCCTTCCACAAATACGATGGAATCGCGTTGACTTTCTCACAGGAGGCTGTACGCCGATTGCCACTCTTTGAAACACCACACGATACGTTGAGGTGGATGATCGATCAAATAATGTTTATGTTCGATCACACGTTTGACAAATTCGGTTTTGCCTGAACAGCTCGGTCCAGCAATTAACGTGTTAAAGGGATAGCGAAGATACAAGGCCTCCGAATTGGCACAATCTAAGTTTTCGTCGATCACTTTGAAAGTGGAGGAGGAGGGAGCAGAGACAGCAGAGGTGGTCATAGTACAATGAATGTCACTTTTGAAACGAAGACAGACAAGACAAGAGTTGTTATACGTTTTTCAGGACACGTTTATTTCAAAAACATTTTTAAAATGGAAAACGAAAGACAAAAATACATAAAAGCCAAATATTTAAGTACATCGATAAAATGCACATCAAAACGATCAAAGTGGAATATAAACAAATCACTGTACAACATTTTTGGTGTCGAAGGTGTGGTGTCCTATGGACAGTTTGTAATGTTCTTAGAGACTCTACACTTAGCACAGTCACACAGGGGTCCTCCCGTAATGGTCTTCCGGGAATATCCATGTCGATGTTGGTCCTGTCCTGAATGGAGTGGTTTTCATCGGTGTCGTGTTCTTCTTCTGGTACTGTGGCTAACACAGGTTTTTTCACTGGACACTTTAAGTTCACTTTTTCCTTTGAATGCATAACACAAATCTTGGGTAATGTAAGCCACTTCTTTCGTCCAAGCCTCAAAACCCAGACTTTTCCAGTCACGTACATCTTTCCACGCGACGACCCAAATTCATTGGATACAGTGCTCGTAAAAAGAGTTGGTAATCCACTACAGTCTGAATAATGTCATTGATTTCCTTCCACGGCAATTGTTGTATCACTAATGATAAAGTTCGTGGCATGGTAGCCAGTTTTATTTCTCTTTTTGTCGGAGGCAATAAATGTACTTTTTGCACAGAACTGATCGTACTCCAGTGGCGTATCCAAATTGTTTAGTCACTAACTCGCACACCACACGTCGCACAGACGTTTCCTCTTGAACCAAGAATTGTTCGTGTAAACGATTTTGGTAACCCTCTAATTATTCCTCTGGAATTCTGTGTATATGGCTAGCCTGTAAAAAGTAGGATGAATAGCGACCAAAGCCTTCTAGTCCTCGGTCAGTTGAACAATGTCTGACCACTGGAACACTTTCAAATGAATCAGTCCTCTTTTCGCATTCAGGTGCCAGTGGTTCCAACATGGGTGACGTAACTGATGTAATTGTTCTTTGCCTTGGGCTTGTATTTTGACCAACTCTCGGTAAATACGTTCTCTCAACTCAACAAACCACCAATGTTCTCCTGTAAACTATCCACGGTCCCGCTAAAGGTAGGTAGTGACAGTGCGGAGACCATCGAGCATGTTCCAGGTAAGCGGAATCTTTCTGTTCCCACTGGTGTAGCGACACACCGCAACTGAAGAACTTGACTTTATCGCCTTCGCCTAAGTAGATAAATCCGGCTCTAGCTAATTCTTCGGGGGTAGGTCCTCCCAGATATTTAGGCCATTTTCCTTGGAAGATTTGGAAACGACTTTCAGAGTTGCAGTATTCAGACAAACGCACAGGGAACGAATATTCTTCTTTCACAGGTTCATTTCGATGAGGGTACGGTGAAGTCCGTAGTAGTTTGCTCAGGCATGGATGATATCCTTAGGGTGGTAATCGCATGGTTTCACGTGGAGGATGAGATCGACAATGAAAACCAGTAAAGTGATAAGGTGAACGATAACAAATGGCATCGCATTTACATCGGTCATGTTTGACACGCACAGCATCACCTTCCATGGTAGGTATTGTAGTAGTAGTAGTAGTAGTAGTCATAGCAAAGTTCCCATGATGTGGTACTTAATCACTGAGGTCATAGCGTACGGCATCACTACCATCGCAAGGCACAGCATCGCACTCCACTTGAGAATGACCAAACTTGAATGGTGTCTGTTAGGAGGATTCGTCTTTCACGCTTGGTGTATGTAGTTACAATGAACTATCGGTCTTGGACGTTTTCCCTTTTTATACTAGTCGTAATGAAGTCTCGAGCTTGTACATCTTTCCTTTTTTATGCCTTGTTTTGGAAATTTTCCTTTTTTTTTCTTCTGGACAACGGTACTACCTTCTCTAAGGTATCGTCATACATGTACCATAGTGTGATGGGTGGAAAGGCCCCATAGAAAGATAAGAACAGTGTTGAGACCATCGAGTATGTTCTAGAATAGCTGAATCTTTATAGATACATCGATCCATACGCAACCTCAGACCACAACTGAAACACTGTACTTCGTATCCTAATCCAGTCTCAGGTCCCAAATAGACAAATCCTGTTCTTGCTAAAACATTGCTAAAAACATTTTTTAGACGTTTCCAATCGACTGGCACAATCACAATAGTCAGGCAAGAACACAGAAAAATTGTATTGTTTGAACTTGGAGTTCTCAGTGGGTCCCTTGATCGATTCTTCCTGTGTCGAAGTCATCCTTCTTGTTGGTGGCTATCGTCTTGGAACCATTTTTTTTTATACCAGTGCGTCCGTAAGGTAAAGTGAAGTGACTGGGAAGCCCCACTCGCTTCTGGTACACGATTTGATACACTTTTTCCAAAGGCCGACTTACGATTTGGTGTGTGGCTAAACGTACAATCTTGTGAGGTTGGAAGGTGGTCACTTTAAAATGTTGATCCTCTCCAGACTGCAAGGCTTCTTTCAATACCCCGAAGTTTACCACTTCACTTGTGCGATAATTGAGAGTCAATCCTTTCACTTTACATTCGGTGTGCACTTCTCCTTGATTGTCCCGGTATTCGTAGCCGTAATTTTTAGGACCGCCACTAGCAAAACTTAGAATCTTGTCGTTGGGGTGCTCGTCCGTCCAGGCTCTTAAACGGTCTCCTTCGATGTCAGGGTACCGGTTATCCAGGCGATCGATGTCAAAATACAGCACACGATCTCCTAACAGTTCTATAGCTTCGTACAGTTTTAAGCGAGCATGGGCTGTCACGTAAGCCGTAATGATGACATTTCCAAATTCGTCGGCTTCCACAAAGTCCAGTTCTTCTTCGTAATTGACCAGGATCTAGTCCTCACGAAGGACGTCCACGTGTTTCATGTATTTGGTTTTGTCGTGAATCATCTGGAAATAGCGGGAAGGTTCTGTCAAATACTCTGTCTTGGGTAAACACGGTCGTTGTGCCATTTTGCCCCAATATCAATTTAACATCACTTTGGCAAACGATCGAATTCCTTCGTTTTTCTCCACGTGGTCTAAAGTGATGCCTACCTGCTCCAAGTATTTCTCTTTGAATTTCTTTTCGTCCTCGGGAGTGTGGGCACCAGGAAGGATAGCCTCTGGCTTCTTGTTACAGTTTCCAAAAGGCATCCACGTAGTCTGCGGTACTGTTATGTCTTGGGAAAGTGGTAAATTTCGTACACTTTCAACAATTGGTATCCCAGGTCGAGAGTTTCAAACAATTCCACGCTGACCCAAGTTCCTGTCAAGGCACATTCTTCCTGGGTATGCTGACAAGGTTGATGTTGGTTGCACGTTTCGGCACAAGTACAACACTACGGAAACATCAGTTTTAGCTGGCAATGGTGGGGTAAAACGGGATGGTACAAGTCCGTGGGAGACAAGGCAAGACTTTACATTTAATCAGTCCTTCGTATTGTCGAATGTTGTCCAGGTCGATGTATTCCGTTTGCAATTGTGGCTGCCCTGCGGAAAAGTGACAATATTTGCACACGTAAGGATACAGCGAACACACGTCCAAGTATTTGATTTCTTCTTCTTTTTCCTCGTCGGCGTGATACAGCAATCAGGTTCCATTCGTCCATCATCCGTACAAACTATTCCACGGGTTCAGAGCGTTCAATAGCTTGTAACTTTCCACGATGCGTTTGAACTCGAGATCGGTTTTCAAACGGTGATCGTACTCGTGTTCCCACATTTCCACCACTTGGTATCTTTGCTGTTCTAACTTCAAGCGCCGCTGACAAGTGGCCTGGTCTTCCATGGTCCGTTGTAAAAACTGATTTTTAGTGTCACGTTCAGGGTAACAGATGGGACATCCGTGAAATAAGCAACCGTTAAACTCGTACACGATCTTAGGGTTTTCTAAGACCCAGCCGTCCACCGAATACGTTGCAATGGTCTTTTCACTTCTTCCCTTTCGGGCATGTTGGACATTTGTCTTCCTTGTCGCAAGAGTAACGTAGCCAGCATAGGGCTTTGAGCGAGTGTTGACGTTTGACAAAGTTCGTCGTTTGAGGGCTTATGACAGCTAGGATGTACACTAAGGAACACGCTTTGGCAATGGTGCAGGCTTTTTCTCCGTGCTCCATGAACAGTTCTCAAAATTTTCCACAGCTACGCCATAAAATGTCCACGTCGGAATGACAATACCTTAACATTTCTTCCTGAAAGTCGAAGGGGTCCGAGGTGTAAGAGTCGTACCAAGCGTAGAAACTTCTCGTTCTTCGGTGCGCATGTTGTCCGGGTCGTATTAGTGAGCATCATGCAAATGGGGTAGAACGGCGTGTTGATTGGTTTCGGTATTGAAAAAGTGCGGAAATTAGCCTTTGGCCATTTCTGTCATTCCAAACGTTTTAGGCATTCGACTCAAAGGCATGGCCAAGTAACTCATCGAATCTTTAAACTGCTCTTATCCCACTTGCATGGAAATGATTTTGGCTCCGTTCAAGGTCACTTTAGGACGTTCGGTGATTTGTTCCGTATAGTATTTCAGAAGAAATTGCCCATCGTATCCCGAGAACTTGGGAACCATCACCGTGGCATTGCGACGAAAATCTCCGTAACGTTCGATGTCTTCTTGGCTCCACGTCTCGTCGATGTGGTCTAAGATCCATTGGGCGAAATCGGACAGCGTGTTAGGTCCTCGAAAGATTTTTCACGTCCGCCAGGAATCTTGCTACAGTGAGAGCAATGAATAAAGATAGGCTCTTGGATGCATTTCTTGCACGCTCGGTGAGTCACGCAGAAATTAGGAATGTGAATGCCGGTCTCTCGCATGCATTCGAAATCGAAAAAGATGAAATTCCCTTTCTTCTTCTGGTCATCTTCCTCCTCATCTTGTTGGTCTTTTTAATGTAGCATTCGTGTTCAAAGTCCACGATTTGGCGACAAATGGGACATCGTTTCTTTCCTCGACATAAGTGTGCCTTGGCACTGTTGGTACGTATGCCTTGTCCACAAGTAGGGCACAACCTCAGGAGTTGGCAAGCACGTTTCTGCTGTGAACCTTGCGTCTTGAGATCTTGTTGGTAACAGGTAGGGCCGACAAAGGTTCGCTGACAAGCTGGGCAATGCACTCGTTCTTGTCCTTCGTCAAGACAGGGTTTAGACGCCAAACATCCCTCACATTTCGATTCACAATGCTTGTGTTGCTCTCGATTGTTGTACCCATAGTCACATTTCTCACAGTAATAACCGTATCCCAGGAATCCAGTGATACTGGTAATGGCATCGAAATGTTCATCGTGATGATAGACGTGAATTAAATTTTTGCCTCGAAACAACAGAGGTCCACGCAGTTCTTGAGGGTGTACTTTCAATGTGTAGCGTGGAGCCAAGACGTCTAGCAATTTTTGCATTTCAGGAATGCCTCAGGGTGTGTCTTTAGATAGCCCCGCTTGCTGTAACAGGAGTTCTGCTTCTCTTAGTTGTTTGGCTCGGTCCGATTGTAGAATAGTTTTCCAGGCTCTTTTCCATTCTGCCGTGTCGTTCTTGTTTGCATACGTTCGTCCCACCACGATCGCACGGGCAAAACACATTTGGTCTTGAGCGTTGTTAATGTGGACAATGCTATGCTTGATGCTATGAAGTTCATCCACCAGTAACACCTTTTTGCGTTATCCGGTTCCTTTGGGAAGAAAAACGTGGGCCATGTACAGTGTCACTTTTCCATCGGCAATGTGAAACTTGTCGTTGGACTGCTGTACGTGTTGAATCTTGTCGATGACTTTGGAAGGTGTCAATTCTGATGGCCTGCTAAACTCGATCCAAACAGGGGACTTCAGACTGTCGTGATAAATGGAAAGTGTCAAGCGATCGCCTTCTTTGGCTCGACACTGCTGTTTCGGTGTGGTTAACAAAGAATCCCAAACATTGGTGATGAACCCCTCTGCTTTCTCCAACGGTACGTCGGACTTGAAATCTTTAAACTTTACCGTGTACGTGTAGGCCGTGGTTCTAAATTTTTTAAAGGAGCGCTTATCCGTCTCACGAATGTGGTAGTACTTTTCAGGGGTTAATGGTGGTGGACTTTGGTTTGACTTGGACTCTCTGGGCCTGGATTCTGGCTTACTCATGTCATCTTCAAAATCGCTGGCATGAATCTGAACCTAGACTTCAGCTACTGTGCGAGGCGATAGGTCACGTTTCTGCCTCTTACTTTCTTCTCTTTTCTCCACGAAATGATGCGATCGTTTCATCTTAAGTGCAAAAAGTCAAATGACTACATTTTAAACGCCATGGTTCCCTATATATCAATGTAAGACCAGTGTCTTCTCTATATAATGGGTCAGTGTCTTCCGTCTAAGTGTTCATTTCACTCTCAATCCGACCAGAAAGATGGAAGAGCCCACACAGATGAACTTCTGATCAGAGTTTTGCGAGGTGTCATACGAAAGTTTTCTTCAGAGAAGCCGACGGACTACTCCCTCTCCTTTCGAGATAAAACAAGATACTTGCTATATCTGTGAGAAGAAAGGGCATTGGGCTATAGAGTGTCCAAAATGTCAAAGCAAGACAGGCATTAAGACAAAGGTTAAGATACCTGTTATCATTGTCAAGAGAAATGACATTGGTCTTTAGATTGCCCTAGGAAACAGCAGCAGCAGAAGGAAGAGGGGTTCCGAACAGGAAGAAGAGGTACCCTCCGAAAAGGGAGAACCCAGTCATGTCCAGAAAGAGAAGAAAAGAAGACGAGAAGAAAGTGAGGAAGAAGAAAAGGAAACACCTGTGACAGTGAAGAAATTCAAAAAAGGAGAGAGTGAAAAATACAAAGAAGTCTATGAACTTTTTAAAGTGATGTGTTGTGAATTGGATTGTAAATTTGTACCAGAGGATAGACCAGAAAGAAAAACTTAAGTGTCTCTTGCTTTTGATTTTTAGAATAAGGACATACACTCACGCACTCACACACGTCCATTATGGGAAAAAAAACGGGATATTGAGTTTTAATTGATTTTGGCAAACACTGAGTAGTCTCTTTTCGAGAGAGCTGGGTGGCCCTGAAAAGGACCGTTGTGTTTATTTTTTTTAAATAAAAAAGAAACTCAAGAACGGTAAGTAGTGAGTTTTAACTGCCTTATCCGTTTGCCACGGCCAAGGCCTACTTCTGGACCTGCTACTGTCGATGATTTGGTAGAAATCACTAGTGTTGGTATCTCAGGCGTAGTAGGTATGTCGACAGGGTTGGACTGTTTGGCTCGGGAAGGTCTTTTTCTCTTGGGTCGCATTAAAGAAGTTTGATAGATTTGTTTGAGACTCCTTAACTCTGCCAAAATGTCTAAGCGTACCGTCACCGTTTAACTTTCACCGTCCTCCTTCTCTCCTAGACCTTGTTTCTTTTCTGCTTCTTCTTCCTGTCTTTTTCTTCTTGCCTCTTCTTCTTCTCGCTGTTACTGTTGAATGAGAAAGGTTTGTTCTGCTTCTTTCTGCTGTTGCAAACATTTCTCCAATTTTTCTTTCGTACGGTAAGGAAGGAGAAGGCGGTGAAGGTGCTGGTACCGGAACAAATTCTTGTGAATAAAACAGAAAATCCACTAAATCCCAATTAAAATCGTTCTCTTTTGGAAGTAGGACCGTGTTTGCTTTGGTAGCCGCTGCTATGCCATCACTTCTCGTTGCCACGGCCGGTGCACCCCAATTCATCGTCTTCTTAGTTTCCATCATGTTCTAACTCTGTCGCATTGATTCCCTGCGCACAGACGCTAGCGCACCTATATAGGAAATGTGATGTCACAGGTAGCTCTCTTCAGATTGGAAGACAGACTCCGCACTGACTGAATTTTGTAACGCTTGTTAGGATTGGTGAAAGAACTCAATCCGTTTCGATCCGCTCTTCCACTATAAATAACCACGGTTCACCTCATTCCATTCACCTGTTCTCGTCACAAGATGTGGACAATGTAGAATCGTCTACCCTCCTATCGTCGATGTTGTTCCACCCGGACTATCATATGTATGTCAAACCATCATGGGCAATTACCTAGATGACTTATTCAGACCTTTGGATACGAAGGATCTATGTGGAGAGACAATGCTGTCTAAAGAGAGTCTTAATCTACGGTCCAGAGGTCGGACGAAGTTTGAGGAAGAGAAGAAGATCCGTGCGATGCCCTGTATGTTAACTGAATGGTGTTAACAAAAAAAAATTAAAAAAAAATAAAGGCCCTTTTCAGGGGCATTCCATTGCCTCAAGTAGAGATATATTCTCTTTTGCCATATTTGTGTATTTTTTTGTTTGTCATTGTCTATGTCTCTATAAATGTTTCTATGTCTATGTCTCTATTTGTCCCTAGAGTAGAACGTATTCAAGTCAACTTCTTACCACACTGTTCCTCCCGATAAGGTCAGCCACTTGCAACGTTCCAGTACCGTGACGTCACCCCTGTTCAATTTCCCTTGAGGCTAGATAGTCCCAATCTGTTAAATTCCCGTTTGAGGCTATAGTGCAACCCCCTAAATTTAACATAGAAGTCTACGTGAGGCTATAAATTTTGAGGCTATACTGTAGCCCCTAAATTTAACATAGAGGTCTGACTGAGGCTATGTCGTCCCCATACACTACTAACCTACTTAAAAGAATCTCTGATTCCTTGGTTTTCAATAACTTCAGCTAAGTTTTTCGCTACGGCGCCTCGCGGATTCAAAATAACGTTGTCAGTTTTCCAGTTTTATCGTGAAAAATCACTTTCAGGTTTCTAGTTTTATCTTGAAATATCGCAAGCTCTCTAGGGTCGACGTCAACAAAACCTGGCTGGTAAACTCAGTAAAATCCTGTTAGGTTACAGACCTAGTCAGATCCACAGCGCGGCGTCGGGTCGCTGCTCTGTCGCGTCCGTAAATGTCAGCAGGCATTTCCATTTCGTATACTGTTATGTATATCTATATTTTTGGTAACTCCTGGTGCATGATTTTATTTAATGTTTGGAATTTTTGTTCATGGCTGTAAATTGTACAGAATACCTTTAATTTGACTTTGCCTTCGTGACCCGAGTCTGTGAAGAGCATAAAATTACATAGGATCTATAAATAAATGCTTACCTATGCGTTGACAAGTATTAATAATAATCTTAATAATACGACTTAATGGCGCCTTGAAGAATTCAGTTTCTTTGGATTAGGTCTTATAAATAGGCAAGTTTGAAGCCAAATAAGTAGTAAGATCTGTCACGCCAAGTATACTGTGAAATATAGTTGCAGTAGAAGGTGTATACATCGAAAAAAACTCAGCAATCAGTTTCATCCCAATCTTATAATCATCCTCATTTTTTGTGTTCCTGTTGTAAGTCTGTTGATGTGTTTTATGTTGTGCTTAGATATTATTCCAGAGGAAAGACATTTTGTTTGGACTCTTCAGTATAAATAGAAAGTGTTCATTGTTTGGACTATAATGTTATTCTGGAACCGTTGTGAATTATTCAAAGGAGTTCTGGACAACGCCATCTTGAGAACGTTACGATTCTTGGCGGACCAGTACATTTCCGGTTTTGAAATTTATTTAGACATTTTCATTCATTTAGGACTTTCATAGAACTTTATCAGGATTATTCTGTATTCACTTCATAATACTCTAAGCTGTAAAATCAACAAGTGCTAGCAGAGGTGGGCTTGAGAAAGCTTTGCTTCCTGCAAGCGCAATGCAGTGCTTCAAAAACAAGATGCCCAGGTATTGGGCCGCCCACCAGTTTGTAACGGCAGCGTTCAATAAAACAGTGATAGGCGTCCCTGGTTTCTATGAAGATAATCATCAACTTCACATGGCGGTGCATTCTCGTACGAGTCAAAATACGAAACATGTCGAGGCGTTATCACAAACGCAACCCAATGGTTTCCAGGTTCTGTTTGAGATCCAGGTTGACGATGTTGGTTTTCCGCTTGTGGGGATCAGCGCCTGAGATCCTTCGGCTCCGAGTTCATCCTGCTTGACTGATTTTGTCATTACGAGTAAACCAAACTTGGCTAATAAACGTGCTTATCAATGGCGAGGCCACAATAAAAAAACCATGGCCCGATTGGATTTGTCTTCGACGACTGAATAATGCAAGACTCTTTCCTTTTTTATTTGTCTACGAGACGCAGTCGCTGTGCGGCCACCGACCGCCTTTTCAGAGCCATCCCGGATGAGGTTGCAACGTCCCCTAACACAGCTGTTTTGCAAAGCGCGAGAGCTGCAGTTGCCAACAGTGCTGTAATGGCCTCGAGAAATTTAAGTATTCCACCACTCTTTTCATTTGTGTCACCTCTGACTTTGATAATTTTAATGTTACTGATGTGTTCTTTTGTTTGACTGTTTTGAGTTGATCACGTTGTGTTTGGCACTGGGGTGGCAATTCTGGTCAGGCTTGTCCGAGAAAGCCTCAGTGTGACTCCACACTCATTTCCTATTGCGCTCTTTATTTTCAAAAGATGGTTATTGCTAAAGCCAACCTTAACTTCTTGATATAACATGATTTTATATATTGCAGTTCAATTATGAGTTTTCTATAGACCAATCAATGATCCTCATTCATCCGCCTGCGTCCTCCAAAAAAGAATCTTGTTTGGGAGAAACACATCAAAGCATCTGTAAGCGACAATTGGAACAGTAGTATCACGTGCATTAAAGTACATTCCAAGCACGGAGTGCGTAAACAAATCCATGTGTTCAAACAAAAAGTAATAAATCGAGTAAAATTGAGTGAAGTCTTTCTGGGAAATCTGCAGAGCCGTGTCGACATTTTGATCTCGACCCATGTACGACAACAGCTTTAGATATGCACGTGCGACATGATTGCGAAATGTCTTCCGAGGGTTCCCGATGGCCATTTAACCGCAGAGAAACTTCAGACACTCTTACCTTGTCAAACATCATCCTACGAGCTATGGACCGAAACGTTGCAAACACTTGTCTTGGAGCGTTAATACCTTATTGGGCAGTTATTAACCATGATAAATGCTGAACAGCGCCTTCATATGAGTCTGTGGTGAGCACGAGAAATGATAATGTAGACACACCTCCAGAGTTCATAAATAACACCAAACGCGCTTTGGCAGCACTGACGGTGTTATCACAGGCATCCACACTATTAATTTCAACAACCCAACCTTATCAGTGACGAAAGTATTATCAAACAAATGGCATCGATGACATGCTCTTTTCTGTTTAAAACAATTATTTGTTTGGCTCAAAAAATAGCTGTGCGAAGATCTCTACAAATCCCGAATATGTAACTGAGAGGAATCGCACACTAGAATATCAAGGAGTCTCTGTGCAGATAGTCTCGACGCGTCCCGAATCCAAGGTTGAAATTCGGGTTGATGACAATTACAGTGGGCGCTTAATCAGTTCATGCCTCGTTTCTAACATTTCCAACAGTATCAAGGATATGATCTGCATGTTCGTTTGTTTCCTTATGAAACAAAATAGACGGGCCAGCGGACCTTAAGTAATCATCGCTCGTACCTACGCCTAAGAATCGTCGCACCTACGTCGATGCGGTTCAACAGGTTTCTATTTCCCTTCCGTCCATGAGATAACGTGCTCTGTTGAACAACGCCATATGCCGTTGTTGACAAACTCATTAGCATCGTAAATCAGCATCCTCGAGACGTGTTATGTCCTTGTCATTATATTTATTGCTCTTGATTTGGGTACCTAGCTCGATGTGAATGCTACTGAAAATCTTGTACGCTTTGATTTTGCAACACGGATGCGTCCATGTCAAACGCTAGATCGGATACATCTTTGAATCGAGCCATAGATTATACAGTATTGGTTTTGTACGGATTCTTTTCAGAAAGTCCCGCTCTCGAATCTATTTCACATTACCAGATTTGACTTCTGACAGGTGATGTTGAGCTGCTTCATTGATAATTTTACTAACTGGTGCTTGCATTGTTGCTGTCGCTGAAAGTGAACTTCTCGTGGACGCGCAGCATTTTTAATTTGTTGAGTAACTAATAATCGTAGTCGATCTTGAATCGATTGAAAGGTCTGCGATCCTAAACTTTTCAACAAATCCACAGGTTAACGATATGTGCAGCGTGCAAGGTCAACCCCTCGAGAACTTTGTGGGCTACCCTGAACAATCCCTGGACAACATCGCCAAGGCCATTTCCATAATATGTCGCGTACACGGGTCTTCTCTCGCCAATACCACGCATGAATCCTACACATCTGCGCACGGTAATCATTTTATTAACTATTAGGCCAATATCTAATATACAGCTGTATCGTCAAGGTCGCCGCGCAAGCGCGTGCCAGTCCTGGTCCATTGCTGCATGGAAAATACACGAGTGTCGCGGATATAATTGATAATAAGTCACCCGGTAAAATCCAAACAAAATGTAACCCTGCGACGCGATACTTGATGAACCTGAAAGATTTTCTCGGTAACTTCCGCTGATGGAATCGCAGGTTATATTAAACCAAATTGTCGAGGTGATCCTAGCTATGTCTAGCACGATATTGTAACTACTACCGGCAGATCAGGCACGGAAAATTTGTTGATTTGGGGAACTCTTTTTAAGATCTTCAGATCAACCAAGAACCAAAGAACCATTCTCTGCGACGACTGTGCAATATCCATTGCGTACTCTGGAAATTTGATCGCTATGGCACAGCTGAGTATGTACTCGTACACGCGTATGAAAGTGTTAGGGTCTTTTCCGATCAACAATGTGATCCTCCTTCGAATCTCATCATTGATCTATTCAACCTAGTATGCCCAAAAAACTTCCAGGTACCTATTGACCACCCTCTGCTGAAAAACACGAACGAGTTATTCGCGAGAAGCCCCCAAACGGCTGCGATCGGATATTAGGACAGCTGCGATAAAAGCACAACGATATTAGTACGATGAAAAGTGTGCGAGATTTCTCCGCGGTGATGCGTGTCGGAAACACCACGCAATATTCTGTCTTTATTAACACGAAATAGTGATCACTGAGGTTACGGTCGGGGTTGTACATGCAACGACACACTACATCACAGCATTTCATGAAGAATAGGAAGCGCCTCAGAACTAATCCTCGGTATTATATATATTGTATTATATATATTAACGTGTGAAACGTTTCCTTGTCCATAATGCTGTCAGTGATCAACCGTTGACAAATTGACGCAGCCTAATTAATGACTTCTGATGCGTTGTTGTCGGCGCGCACTGACCCCACAAGTGTTTTCAACGTGTCGGCCAGATCATAAACCTGTTGCGTGTCAGATGGTCCACCAAAACCCTTTCCTACAGGCGTTTATTTTGTCTGTAGCAGACCGCTCCTGTGGCCTAGTGGTTAAAGCGTCCGCCTCGGATGCGAGAGGTCGTGGGTTCGAAAGTCAGCCGAGTCATGCCAAAGACTTACTTAAAAAATGGTACTAGCATCTGCCACGCTAGACGCTCAGCATTAAGAGATTAGTGTTAGGAATGGTCGGCCTGGTGTCAGAATAATGTAACTGGGTGGGACATCATGCTACATGTCTGCGCCATGATGCCCAGAGCTGGACATCACTATAAACTGTCACACTGCAGACATCGTAGCGATATGGCTGGAAAATTGTTAAATCTACTTTAAAAATCTAAATCACACTCGCAGATTTTCTGTAGCCGCCTGCCAATTATTTTCAGTTTCTCGCAACCTAAAAATGTCCATTTTTTGTTTGCTTATATCATCTTTCGCTTTCTGCGCTTCTTCCTCTTTTCCTCTTTGTTCTAAAACAATTTCTTGAGTTTAGAAAAGTTCTAAAAGTGAAGATTTTGATGTAGATTTATCTTTGGATTTCGAGTTCTTATAAGGGTTGTGGTTCGTATGCTGGACTGGGTTGGAGTCCGTATGATGATCCGGGTTTAGGTTCATGTGGATGAGTTATACCATTCCTTCTTTTCATGGATCTTCCATCCTGTACTTGTTTCATAAATTCTTTAAACATTGCTTTGCCTTGGTCTAAGTCTGAAGCTTGAGATCTATAATAGCATGTCCACGGCTCGCGAGAGACTTGTTTGTACCCAGCAATCTTTATGAATACCCATCTGGGCCATACTGCGTTCATGTTTGAATCACTTGAGTCCAACAGTACATTTGACACGAGCGCTCGCGCCAGTTGAAGGATCTGGTAAGAGAGGTACGTACAGGTTTTCAAAGATCCACTGGCGGCCCTTGTGAGTAAATAATTGCTGTGGTGCTTTCATCGTTGCATCACACAAGGGTGGCTGTGACGGTGAAATATTCACAAGTGCCACTCTGACGTCTTCATCGAGCATATGGGTGCCTTTTACAATTACATCAGCACTGTCTCCAATTTCTCCGATGTCTTTGCAATCGTTTTTGGTAAGCGTCCGATAGACACCGCGGTTGCTGTCGCGGCTTTCTTGATATCTCCGGGTATGTTATGCGGCTTCACGCATGAGTTTGAGCAGCGGTACGAGCGTTTGTTCGAAACCTGTTGTGATGTATTCTCGTGTGGTTTGTTGTGACCGGTGATTATTTATGAGACGTTCGTGAACATCTATAGAATAGCTTGTACGTTCCAATCTATCCTTGGCGGCTTTGCGGCATTGGTCAGCATACTCTGCTATAAGAGCATTACCGGAAAGTGGAATTTTCTTAGGTTTCATCATTGTATACATTTATAATAATTGTTAAATTGATTTGTTCAAACCCGCGCAATGCTTCGTTTCCTCCAGAGGACTGAAGGTTCCGGTCATGTCAATTGTGAGGAAACAATCGGGTCCCGGGTGAGCTCCTCGAACATATCTCGAAATTCATTTCACGAAGCTTCGGCACACCAGGTTCAATGAATTTTCACAAGGCCATGCACGGCAACCCCACGAAATATCGTCAACATATTACAGCTGTCCCCGATCACTTTAGGTACGTGCCCGTATCGCTGAGTCACATAAATCACGTCTTCTTTTTGTATGCCGATCACTGCAAAATATTGTCGCCGGTTTATCTTGCCGGTTAATTATTACATCGTAGTACACAACAAGTTTATGATGCTCTGGTCGAGGTCGTCAATTTCAGGGGCTTCATCGGTTGTGAAAATAGCTCAGTGAGGGACATCGAAGGTGCCTTTGACGACGTAAGCGCTTCCATTAAATCCTTGAGTACATTATAACACGGCTGATCGTCCCCGGATGATGCAATTACGCTCAAATGACCCCAAGTTAACCATTCCTAGATCAGATTCAGCACCACTTCCCGGTTCTAGCCAGGCCAATAATTAACGCTCAGATTGAGTTCGGAAACACATCGCAGTATTTGTGTGGTCTGGGCTTCTCTGACGCAGAGTAGTCAACAACGGAAAAATCTTTTCTCGTTCGTCATGTCTTGTTAAATGTCAATGGTAGTATAATCTGTCATAATGCCTTCATATTGTGTGCGATGCCGCATGAAAGCTCGTACTGCAGATCCAGCTCGGTGTGTAACACGTGTTCTCGGATAGGCTTGCCAACGCACTTGCCTTAAATTTCCCCACGAACCTTTCTATTGATAAACAGCGGGTGATCATCTTGATACTTGCTGGTATCAAATTCATTTGTCAGACATGGTTCGGCCATATCTGAGTAAACGTCGTGCATGATAATATGCATCAATACTAAGTCTGTGCCCATGTACAGCATCGGTATGCTATTCCCGTAGCGAGGTTCTATCTTATTATAGAAAAAGTCATGAATTAAGAGTTTCAAACGAGCTGATATTGATATACTCACGTAAGTCGGCCTAGACAATTTTTTCGGGGGGGGGGGGTACTGTCGATGGCAACGAGTGTACCGTTAAATAGTTTGCACGACTCGAATGCTGGGTCCACAATCAATCTATAAAGAGTTTATTGTTCGCTATCCTGAATAAGGTCCATTCTGAATCACTTTCACACATTCTCCATCGTTCTTCCGTACACGACATTATTCATAAGTTTGAAAAAGTCTTTGTCAAATTGATTGGTCACAATCATTCTCATGTCCGTGTCCATCTGGATATACGTGGCCATCCACGCGTGCTGGTGAAACCCCAGCACTATGTGAATTTTGTATACACGTATCCCAACCTTATACATAGCTGTAAATTGCGCAGGTGGACTATATAATTTGTTTTTTTTTTTCGCAGGTTGGGTGCCAGTTTGATGCATTCCGTATACATTCGACCAGTATCATCCACAATTCCACAATGGTATCATGACGGCGACTCTCTAGGCACTGACAGTTGCTTCCGGGGCCAGCTTATAATCGTTATGCGCGCGTTGAAACTCCTCTGGATACTCCAAGTCAACTTCAGAAAGTACAATGTCGCTTTTGTAGTCGTACTCTTATATGCTTTTTTTCAACGTCCATGTACGCAGGATCTACTTAAAGTCCCCTACAAACATGGAGTGCATCAATGCCCATTCGTAGTAGTTGTTCGAATTTAGATATAGTATACAACTAGCTGCGAACTCTGGATCATATCCATCAAATAGATGTTGATTTATGTCGGCGACAAGCTCCAATTCGATTTATGTTTTTCATAATAAGGCGTTCCAAGACATGCCTGGTGATAAGATATGGTGCGCAGGGTTTAGTTTATATACATCGTCTCTTCCTGCACCTAGGTTATTAAAGAGTTCATCCGAGCTGTAATTTAGAAACTGGAATAAATCAATGATCTGCAACTGGCCAAGCCAAGACCTCATGTTATTTTTCCATGTTATTAGGACTTAAAGTTACTGCCGAGATTGAAGCTGCGGAAGCTCTTTGCATAATTATGTGTCCATCATACCAGCGCAGAGTATGAAAAACTACCGAAATTTGTTTTTTTCCGTTAAGGTAAATTTGCAACTATAGGTTGCATGCACTGTGCGCGGCTCCTCTGTATGAAAGAGTGATGTGACAGTGATCGCAAACTTCTAGTTCCATCGGTGGATAGTATGCTGAAAGTTCAATTATAGACCCAACAATGTGTTGCCGCAGAAAACTGCTGCAAACATCACATGTCATAATCATGTCTGCTGGTTTGGCAAGCTGTTTCTGGATCCATTTCGCTGTAACCTCGAGCGAATTAATAAATACCTCAACCTAGTCTTTTCCGCGATATAATATTGGCGGATTAGTTTGTGCGTCACATCTAACAACAGTGTAATAAAACCCGCGTTAGATTTGTTCCCCAACTTGCTGACTCCCTCGTAGCTGAAGTCCTGACTATCAAGCAACTACTGTGTGCTAAATACATGTATGCAGCGTCAACATGGAACTTTCTTTCATGATACTTGCTGTGCAGGCAAACTATTCGTGGAAAATCTTGTATCTACACATAGTGGTACTGTGCCGCTGCGACATCAGACCCGTCCACGTTTTCCATGCTGCTCAACAACATTAGATAAATAAGTTTAGTCCGCTTACTTGTGGAAGCTCCGCTTCTAATGAAGGATAGCTGAAGCAGTCGAGAGTCATTGTTCCAAGTAAACACTTTAACGGCGATCTCAGGATTAAGTCGTTAAAACCTTTTGATGTCAGTAACCTGTACAGAAAATTCAGTGTTATCAATTCTGAATTCGCCTAGTTACTATTTGTATTTTCGAGGCTTATCTGTATTATAGCTCGCGATATACAGCGCGGACAAGATCGTCCATGGAAAAGCTCAGTTATCATTGCTTTTCCCGCGTATTACTGCTGGTATTGGAATACAACTCGAAGCATCTGACAAGAGAACATCCTGAATCTCCATTGCTTTATTTTTCCACCATCTCGAAAATATTTTCAAAAGTTTTGTCCATTTTATTATTAATGGCTTCAGTATCTACACGGTTTAAGATTACAAAGGGGTCACTCCAAAACCAAAGGCTTGAGATTTTATACACATCGAGGCTGAGCGACCAAGAACAATATACACCTTTAACCAAGAGTTGTCCACATGAAGTATTGTTGATATTATTCCTGGACGCATGATTAAGAGGAGATTCATAACATCATAGCCTATCTCGAATTTGATTGTAACAATTGCCTGATAATCATGATAATCAGGATAGCGCACGTGCAAAGTAAATTCTGGAATTTTGACTTGTCGTGCTTGTGCTGTAGCCTTAGCGACAATGTCAACTGTGACACTGCAGCGCCGGCTTTCATCATTAGGAACCATACTTTCAATCCTGACCCGCTTCGCCTGTGCAGGAATATAAAATGGGTTGCTGTTTCATGAAGTTGCCTCACGGTCGGACGCGGCTCCACTGGAGGAACTCATAATATCACAAGTATATATGTCTTTGCTGCACCTCTCTGCATCTTTATTCCACGTTCTCGTGCGGATTGCTTAAGTGGATTTACAGTTTGCCTCACAACCAGCTGTGATTCATCTGGTGGAAGTCGTCTCACAGTCAGCCATGACTCATCTACGAATCCTAATAATGCAAATATGTCTGCCTTTGTAATAGCGCTTGGGATCCTTATTTCACGCGCAAACTGATTCAGTTGGTCTACAGTAGGCATGCCCGCATGTATAAGGAAACCATTGTCTAATTGCATAATTACCAATAAAATGTTTGATAATATTATTTTGTAGTATTACGACAAGAAACGGCAATCGTTTCTATCAGAGATATCATTTTTTTTTTCTTGACATCATCATTAGATTTTTCTGTCGCATCATCGTTGGGTTTTTTCCAAATTCATGTTGGCAAGTCTTCGCTGCCGCGCGCGATAATATTCGGCAACAGACCCACGTGGTCGACAAAGTTGATTACTTGACTTGATTCCGATACCACATATAAAACATGTCAAGCACCCGGGCCAACACCTAACACAAGCAAGTTGGATTTACAGTATTCATAATGACATATTCTTTGGCAATGTTCTCTTTTTCCAAGGCATACGTCTCTGTATCTATTGCGTCCAATGCCATTGAAGTTTCTATACATGCATGAGAATTATATTCTTTAATATTACTACTGTTTATATATTCTCAATTTTTAGTTGCTTCTTCCTGTCTCTTTCGCTTTATTCCCTCTTGTACTTGCGGTGGCATCTGATCCTTAGAAGGAGATAAACTACACGATAAATCAAAGTTAACAGGCGACATAGAATATTTGTGCGCTTATAACAATGTGAACTTGTAAATCAAGCTTTTGCAAATAAATGGGCTTGTTCTTCCCAAGATCAAGAAAATTCTCTTGAACACCTGGATAAAATTTCCATCAAATCATTCTCAGCCCAAATGAGCTTAATTGATCCATTAGCAAGTATTACACCAACTCGAACACGACCAGACTTTTGTACGTTTGTATCCAACAATATCAAACGTGTTTGTATATCTCCGTTGTGGTTTTAGCTCTATTAGACTTGGATACAGCTTAGGAGAATTTCTCCCATTGGCTACGCTGTCGTATACTTCCTAAGCATTGGGTGTGGATGCCAGTGTTATATTATATGACGAGGCATTTATCTAAGTGATTTGCCGTTGGTGGTGATCTTAACTGTCTTCACCAGACGTTTCATTAACGTTTTAGCTGTCTTGGCTGGATGTTACATAATATCTTTCATATCTTAGCTGGGCGATTCAGGCAAGGTCAGCTACTTGAATGTTTCATTCACATGATCATACAATGTCTTTTCGCGCTTTTGAAAGTATATTTCTCGCCATATTTTCGGCGTGCTTGCACCAACATGATCCATAACCCGGCTTATTTTTTTATGGTACCCCGGATACATATTGGAAAAATTATAAATCTTTTGAGCCTTTTCCACAAATCGATCTGACGTATTGAAGCTTTACAGCTAGTTAATCTATTATGTGAGGCTATAAATGCACCATTGTTCTGGTAATTAATTTCCGCATTTGATTTTTTATGCGTCAAACTGTGTGGTGCCTAATTGCATTATATAATACTCCATTGCAATTCTCTAATAGTGAATCACTTATGTGTTGCGGTTCGAGTCTAGGATTCGGCGAATGCGGATATGTGAGGAAGCTTGCCAGTAGCTTCTCGTGGGTCGGTGGTTCTTTCCGGGGATTTCCCGGTTTCTTCCTCCACCATTAATACTGGCCGCCATGTATAGCCTATCGTGTGCTGAAAAATGGTGTTAAGCCCCACAACAACAACAACAACTTATGTGTTGCTAACCTATCGAAGTGAATAATATCATAATGTGTTTATATAAAAACCACGCTAACCTAACGGAATCTAGAAGAGGTTTCGGCCTTTGAAAAATAAAATTGGTCAGAAGAGTTTTAAAGCCCATCTTAGTACTACCCTTGCTAAGTCTATACGTAGTGGCAGCCAATGACGGTGTCCATTTTGTAACTGGGCTTGTGTACGTAGGGGCAGCCATTGACAGTGTCGATTTTGTAACTGGGCTTGTGTTCGTAGGGGCAGCCATTGACGGTGTCCATTTTGTAACTGGGCTTGTGTTCGTAGGGGCCGTCATTGACGGTGTCCGTTATGTACTTGGGAATGTAGAGATGAGGTGTCCATCTTTACACACTAAGTATCTTTTACGCCGAAAATTCATAGACATTACTGAGACGGCTATGGAAGAAATGTGTAAAATGTGAAGTAAATTTCAAGTATTGTTACATATTTTCCCTTCACAAACAAACACATTTCTGGATATGTGTGTTTTGTTTTGTCCATTAAGTAATTTTAGATTAAGCATTTCAGCGCATAAGTAAAACAACAGTGGTACATCCTAGAACAGCAAGGATACCTTTTATCTAGTTAAGCCTAACAAATTTTTATTCGTATTCTTAATTGGTTTTAGTTTATTTGTTGTATTAATCAGATAGATTAGAAATATATATTTTTATTTAATAAGAAAGTGTGAACTATCGGATGGGATTCCAAATATTAATTTTGCTTGATTTTATTCTAATTATCACATGCGAACTTTTATAATGGTATTCTTCCATTGCCTAGTCTGTATCAGTAAATAAATAAGATGAACATTTTAACGTGACCGACAGGGACTTGGACCCAAAGCTCAGGCATCTTAGTGAAGCACGCTAACCACAAGGGAAAGAGCAACTTATTTTATTCTGCACATTTGTATCTCCAAGTTTGATACACAGTTGAATACAAGTGATGATTTTATCTCTCATTCAAATGAGACAAGCTATATCTTGAAATATTTTACATATACTATACTAGAAAAACTGTTCCAGAGAGCTCTTCTTTAAAATAGTTTTCATGAAAGTTGTCGTACACAACCATTGTCAGCTTGGCGTCTGACATCTTGAACAGGCGTCAGCATTGTGCGATTTATGACGCCATAACGTAATTAAGATGGAATTGTTCATAGTTAAAGTGTAAATATCTTGAATCGAATATATTATTCTTCACTGCTTATTTCGTACGTTAAGGTTCCGTGACGTACTCTACATATAAAGCCACATCATGTTCTCTTTTGGAACAATTGCCACGTGCACATCATAAAACCTAGGCTTTGCTTCTAAAGATGATTTAGTGGGCATGCCTTATAATGATTTTAAAGCTAAACTGAACCTTGAATGAGCAAAACATACTATGTTTAAGCATCGTGTTTTGTTTGTTTGTTTATTTTATTTTGCGTGGTACCAGAGAGTATCATCAGCTATTCATTAAGTGCATTAAAATGTATTAACACCAGTTATCATCGAACCTAAACTACACCGTCTTTGCCCCAAGTCATCATCCAACCTAAACTCCATCTTGTTTGCTCTTAGTCATCATCCACCCTAAAATCCATTTTGTTTGCCCCTTGTCATCATGCGCCCTAAAATCTATCTTGTTTGCCCCTAGTCAACATCCACCCTAAAATCCATTTTGTTTGCCCCTAGTCAACATCCACCCTAAAATCCATTTTGTTTGCCCCTAGTCACCATCCACCCTAAAATCCATTTTGTTTGCCCCTAGTCATCATGCGCCCTAAAATCCATCTTATTTGCCCCTAGTCAACATCCAGCCTAAAATTCATTTTGTTTGCCACTAGTCGTAATCGGCCCTAAAATCAATCTTGTTTGCCCTTAGTCATCATCCAACCTAAACTCCATTTTGTTTGCCACTAGTCATCATCCGCTCTAAAATCAATCTTGCTTGTCCCTAGATATCATCCACCCTAAAATCCATCTTGTTTGCCCAATGGGGTTGCTTCGTCCTAATAAAGTTATTTTGGTCCCACCAAAATATAAATAGTTGAGATTTGACTGTGCTGGTGAAATTGCTCAGTGACTCCCAGGGATGTAAAGATTTAAAGGTTCCTCTCCATCCCGTGCTAGATATGTTACTGGATAATATGCTATTGATTGCTCTTATCTATGTAGAGGTCCAAAACGTTTTTAATTTGCTGGTTTATTTTGCTTTCCAAAGTGCTCTCCAAACTGAATAAGGGCTTATAAGAGCCCTCCATATCTGATGTGGTATTTTTATGATTACCTCATGAACATTTTTTTAAAAAAGTGTTTTCTACTGTTATTCATATCAAGTCTAACCGTCTTTGATTTACAGACATATAAAAAGAACAAAACTCGCAGTATTCACTAGACAATGCGGCAGATTATCATTTGAATTTTAAAAAATCCCAATCCTTCATTTCAATGATATAATAAATTATTCCAAAGTTCATTACACTCCTGAACTGTAATCATTCAATAGATTTTAAAACACTGGGTGGTTCTTCATGGTTTAATTTTAAGTAAAAACGCTTTAAATTCTGAAACAAAACGAAACTCGATGGCTGTCAGATTAATATTGGTTTTGGTTGAATAAAGCGGCGTCTGCCTTTATTAATCATGAAACAAGCAACTCAGGCTACCCCAGCTGCGCACCTAAAATTACATGATTTAATGAATTCGTTATCATTTTTTTTTACGTTCATTGTTACTTTCACATCATCTCATGAATATTTGTTCATGCGACTGATTTCTTTTACTGTAAGTATTAAACATGCCACCATCAAATTTTATATATATATATATATATATATATATATATATATATATATATATATATATATATATATATATATAATTTGATGGTGGCATGTTTAATACTTACAGTAAAAGAAATCAGTCGCATGTACAAATATTCAATCAATACTAAAGATACATACTTTCGTCTACATACACACATTTCCATGCACACTCTAACATGCATATATACCCTTGAGCTGCTGTGGTTCAGTGGTTAGCGTACCGGACTCACGACCGAAAGGGTGGGGCTCGATTTTTATCGTCGGACCAGCCTGTGCCAGCAACAGTGGTCCTTGGGCAAGGTACTTTACTCCTCGGCACTAAATAAACTACTTGTTTAGCTGTGCCTTAAAACACCAAACCATGCCAAACACGTTACGTATATACACCCATAAACATGCACATACATACATGCATGCATACATACATACATACATACATACATACATACATACATACATTCAGACAGACAGACAGACACACGCACATAAACATACATACTTGGATGTATGTATACATGCAGTATGCTACAGAGTACATATACAACATGTTCATCTGTGACCAGTAAATTACATCAGAATATGTTTGAGAAGACACACAACATTCCATCAATACATAAACAGTATTCAAAATACTCTTCACACATAGTCGTATAAATAACAACATTGTACATGTAATATGAGAGATAGCAGTGCATGTATTAAGCAATGGAGATGAGGTGAAAGTAACAATGAACGTAAAAAAATGATAACGAATTAGTGTGTGTGAGTGTGTGTCTGTGATTTAGATTTTTAACGTAGCTTTAACAATTTTTAAGTCATATCGCTACGATGTCTGCAGTGTGACAGTTGATAGTGATGTCTAGCACTGGGGCATCATGCCGCAGACATGTGGCATAATGTCCCACCCAGTCACATTATCCTGATACCAGGCCGACCAGTCCTAACACTAACCTCTTAATGCTGAGCGCCAAGCGAGGCAGCTGTTGGTACCATTTTTGTAAGTCTTTGGTATGACTCGGCCGGGGTTCGAACCCGCGACCTCCCGCATCCAAGGCGGACGCTCTAACCACTAGGCCACCGGAGCGGTCGACGAATTCATTAAATCATGTAATTTTAGGTTGTATTCATCGTATTATTACGTTCAATTAGTGTTCAATGAATATAATTTCTCACATCTCTAACCTCTGTAGATTTCAAGGAATTTAGTAATTTAATAAATTTCAACATACACGGGCCTTTCCAAGACTTTGTATACTTCTTTCTTAGTGTCAAATAACATTGGCATTCTAATACAAACTGAAACACATCTCAAAACACGTTGTACAAAATTTAAATCCTTTGATCTGGTAGAGTGCATTGGGGTCTCTTCCACTTCCCTGATTCAATATGTAAAGTATGGACAGACATCCTTGTTTCTGAAAGGGAGTTTTTAAATTTCGTCGCTGTTACTATACCCAAATACTCTTTATAGCCAAACGTGATGACAAATTTCTATATAATTTTGTTCTTGATGATTTTGATTCTTGGTTAAATTTGGATAGTCTAGTCAGCTAGCCGTTGTTTAACCAAAGATAAGACAACCTTTATGTTCCTAACAGCTTGATTTATTCACACTTCCTCTGGACCAAGACTAATCAATAAATCCCATACTTAATATGCCCATTTTCTCTTTCAATGACTACTACCTGTGTCTCACACACACACACACACACACACATACACACGCGCGCGCGCACACACGCACGCACGCACGCACACACACACACACACACACACACACATACATACATACATACATACATACATACATACATACATACACACATAGATACATACTGTAAAGGGCCAAATTTCTGTCGATCTATGAAAAAAACATTAAGTTGGATAGGTGAACGATTAATTAGATTTATGGGGACTGGCACGAGTTTAAATCGACGTAACGCACTGATTGGTAATGTCACTGTCATACGAGCAGTGGTTCTTAATTGGAACTTTGTTTACTTAACTGCAGAGGATAGGGTTAACCTCCGATCTGTACCGAAAACTGTCAATTCTGAAACTTCCCAGTGATAAGTATTTGGTAATCCAGTTTGGCAGACGGACTACAATTTTTTGGCGCCAAATTCGAGCATGAGATGTATTTAATTCAGACTGGTTACGCTGTGAAAAGGAAGCGTAATTCCTCTCGAAAACTATCAGTTTAAAATGCGTATTGCAACACTTTTAAATCAGTCTACACTTTTTCTACGAGAGAAATTTCGAAGGAAGACTCCGGGCTGATGTAGAAGATATTCGCCTGTAATTATCATCCAAGAGATTAGATGTCTGGAAAAAAATCTACGGAACAATTCTAGCAGTAAAGCTTGAAGACACAAGGTATTTGCATCAGTCTCATGTAAATTCTTTGATATCACGATTTGTTGATTTATTTGCTTATATTCGTAGATCCATTCTCTTGATATGATTACAATTGTGTGACGATTTGTTTGATTTATTTGCAGGAATTTATTTGTAAATTCGTAGGCTTAATTTTCTTGATATGATTACAATTGCGAGTTCATCGATATGAATCCGTTCAAGGATATTCTTTATATATCTTTGATGAATCGTTTGATTGTTTAGTCTCAATTATTATAGGTAAATATGTATCTAGAATTTCATGCCTTACTTTAGTTGATATGAGTACTAGAATTCGTGTAAATTCTCCGATTTAGATAATGTCACATATGATAAAGACTTGAATGCATATTGACTCGAATTAACGTTGTTGAACCATGTGAAATTAATGTTTGTACACCATTTAGTGGGGTTTTATATAGGCTAGAGACTTGAATGTGTATACTATGGTTGTGACATGTAAGGAATTTCATTCATTCACTTGGGTAATGTAAGCCAGTAATTGGAATAACCATTAGGAAGTACATTAACCTTAGGGAGCTAGGTTTGTACGGTCCGCATTGTTTAGGTAAGACCAGATGGCCGTAGGATCTGTTTGAATTACGATAGAATTTATCTGACAGTAACAAGAAAAGATTAGGAGCTCTTCTCAGGACGGGTATACAGCAGAACACTTAGGGTGTTGTTTGTTTACTTTTACAAGGTGAGATTTGTCCCACCAGGGTCTACGTGACGAATCACGAGCTTGCAAGCCAAAGTGACCACACAAGTTGGAAGGCTAAAGGCAGCAATACACCTGAGAATTTGGAAAAGGGGAAAGTGGAAGGACCCAGACTTACAGGCACAGGAAGCCAAAGGAACAGTCGCCGAGATTTGGACTGAGGCAAAAACTATCAGGTTATGAATCTGTACAAAGCAGTGTTCGATCTTCATTCGATCTGATGATGAATTAATTCTATCGCTTAACAGATAGGCTATTTGTAAAAGCATATTTGTATTTTGAAATTCGTTTGGAAAATTTGAATCAAAGAAGTGTATCTTTCTAATGTAATGCATTATTACAATTGTTTATGAATTTTATTTTCTATGAAATTTTGATTAAATTTTATGGTTTGTACATGTACGGGGGCTCGTGTCTTTTTGTTCTATATACCTGCTCAGATCTTTATCTATTCCACCTGTAAATTTCAACAATTTCTATTGATATTTACTCGCTCCGGGCAAATTATACCGTAGGCGATCACCTCGAGATAACGATAACCAAACTCCATGCAACTCACCCCAACAACGTGGGAGGGGAGTACATGACACATACATACATACATACATACATACATACATACGGTAACGAGGAAAATCCACTGACTTCAATTTTCGTTTCGTTATTTAATATTTCGTTTCGTTAAAGTTTATGTTCTGATTAAATTTTTGGCGGGCTTTGAAGTGCCATCTAAAGTCTTAGTTTTGGGTCACGTGATTCCGCCTGGGTATATATACGGGCCAACTATGGCTGATATGGTGGTGTGTTAAGAAGTGGTATAGTGTGAAGATGTCACCTGCAGTGTAGCAGTATAACCATCCCGCCAGAGCAAGCACACTTGGTAATATTCGGTTGGACAAGAGAGAGCCAGGCCAGGGAATCGGGAAAGAGTAGAGACAAGGTCTTTCGTCGACCAAAAGACCGGCGCTACAAGGCTCGTCCAAGAAACGCAGAGATCTTGCGGTAATACACGTTTTGACTGAGGATAACACTTCTTTCATCATTTCGCACTGGCGTTTCTCTCTGTCGATCTCGATCGGATTACGACGCGACTCTGCGACCAGCCGGTGACTGCGACCAAGTCGGCGACCCTAGGAATACCAGTCGGCGACCGTGCGACAAGTCGGCGACCCAGTCGGTGACTCTGCGACCAAGTCGACGACCAGAGGAAGATCAGTCGGTGACCCTGCGACACGTTCTGTGACACAGTCGGCGACAAGAAGCCAGGAATAAGACGGTATCCCGGTTAGGTAGAAATCTGTCACACTCTGGAGCTCCAGTCCTCAGACACATTCAGCGGGGTATCACTCCAAATACAAGATCTATCCTAAAGAACCCGAGATAGCGAGACTCGGGGTAGTGTAGCCGAGGAAGTATTCCGCTACAATACATACATTTTGTTATCTGAGGAGATGAGCTTAATCCAGTATTTCAGAATGCAGTAATGACCTTCTCAATTCACCATACATAAAGGGATTTTTGGACAGATTCTTTTAATACCAAGACGATTTTGTGCAAAATTTAAGTGCAACATTTTAACAACATTTCCTATCCTACTTCATTTATGGAAAGCCATAATTATGGTTTTGTTACGAATCTGTGGTCATAGACTAAGTTACAGAAAGAAGCAAATCCAGCAAGTTTTGTAAAACTTAACAAATAATTTAATTGTCAAAAGTATAAAATGAAAACTTCAGAGGAACTTACAGTATTATGAATTAAATCCAAAATAATCACAAAACGTTCTAAATAAGTCTAAAAGGATCGAATGTTCCGAATTAATTCAATATCCTTGAATGTACTGGTGTCCCAACATTCTTGATGTATCACAACGGCATTGTCAAGAACACCTTTGAATAAATTCACAATAGTCCCAGAATCATATTTAAGTCCAATGAGCATTTTGTAGTTCAAATGAATACCCCACCCCCCAAAAACATGTCTCCTCTCAAATTATATCTGGACACAACTTTAAATAAATCTGCAGACTGATATTAACATAAGAACATATGAAATAAGAATCCAAAATAGGAATGAATTAATTGCTCAGTTCTCTCATTATATACATCTCCAAGAGTTGTATTACAACTATATGTCGCAATATAACGTGACAGAGCTTACTACTCAATCTAATATTTCACAATACCTGGTCACGTGATCCATCCAATGATCAGTTATTCAATTCTTCTAAGAACCCACCGCACCTCAATAGCCAATGAGAAATTACCCTAAACTTGTCAACAGGTTCAATATTTAGATTGAATTTAACTTGTAAACACATATTTACAGCTCAATATCTTTAAAATAGAATCTACATCTATGGACAAAAAATAGCTATGTTATGTCTTGTTTATAGATGATCACTACATTTTACAGTCATGAACAAAATTTACATACAATATAGATACAGTCCTGTACTAAAGGTTACACAGAAATAGATATAGATAACAGTTTCGTTTGTTTTAATTTTAACGTGCAACTTATCACAATATGTCGTCAGAACAAAGGCCTTTTGCAACCCTCTTTTGACTCAGAAAATGTAACTAGATCATCCGTGTATAGAATCATAAAGAGTTTTAGAATACCTATGTCAGCACCTTGAAGGCCTCTGCTAATAACTTCTGTATCAATGTCATTAATAAACATGGAGAAAAGGGCAACACATCTTTCCTTTGACGCATGACAGTTACATGTACACATTCTCCGAATGAGATATTATTGAATCTCATTCGACTTTTGACATGATCGTACAGTGAATGTACAATATTAAATATTTTACCTCTTATTCCTATCTTGAGTAATTTAGAATCAAACATTTTAGCAAAATCAACAAAAACACAAAATAATTTTTACCTGAATTAATATAATAATTTATCATTATTAGACTTGTATCAAAATATAAGCTTGAAAAGCTAAGTAAGATACATCAATCACTCCTGTTCAGTTTAACATCTTTGATAAGGACTTTAAGCCATTGAAATAAAACTCAAATGACTCATTTAAAATGAGCTTTTGAAATATTCATGTACCATAGGCACCCTTTATTTCAATTTCTTTATTTCGTTCTTCTTTACGTCTTATTATTTGAACACGAATTGTTTTACATGACTTGGTAAACTGTCTGATAAAACATGAACTTTAAGCCTATAAAAGTAAACCCGAAGTGACTCGTTTAAAATGAGAGTTTAAATATTCATGTAAAATATTCATTCTTTATTTCAACTACGTAAATCCCCTCTTCGAAAGAGAGATTTTACTTTAGTTATGTGTGGCGTTCCTTTGAAGAATTTTAAAAAATTAGTCATCATTCATTCTTACGATTATTAATTTCCTTCTTCTTTACGTTTTTGTTATTGGAAAAAGAATTCTACTACATAAATTGGTTGACTGTCTGATGATATATGACCTTTTGCTCAAGTTTCGTTTATTTTCTTTGGCTGTCTTTCTTTTTGTTTTCTTCTTCCTATTTTTGTCATATATCGCTAGAGTTTCAACACGCAGATATTTCGAGATCAGTCATCATATGTGTCTTTGTCATAAGATTGCTGATTGTTTGTCCTTCAATTTTTTTTAAGCTTATTGTGGTTGGAAATTCATCATTTACGACTGGGATAAAACATTTAACTTTATAAAACAACTGTCTTTATACAGAACATATAACAGCAACATTCAAACGTGATAATAATTGATTGGGATGGATACAAATAATTAGTAAGATGCTTTATATTGATGTCGTAAGAATGCTATAATCAGGTCATGACGGAAAATGTTGTTTTCACAACCGCTATCATCTTTACCTTATACTTTCTGCCCTAGTCTATGATATTCTAAAGCACCGAATTGACAAGTTTGGCGTCCACATAAACACTTCGCATTTTGTATGGAAAATATAAAGTTATGCCATCTTGCAATTATTTTATCCTGGAATACGTTTTTGGCGCTTATAGCCGAAAATGATGCAAATAACGAATATAGACTAATTATATTAACAAATATGATAACCTTTAGAAGAATATGCGTGTTAACTGACGACCTTGCAAATGTCAGTCTGTGTAATAAGCAAAAACCATGACAGTTCATTACGTGTGAAGAAATCATGTGCCCATGGGCATCCAATCAAAATTGGGTTATGTTTTTTAACGGTCAGAGTAATTAGACTCGGAGTAAATTTATATATCGTCGCAAGTTCTAAATAAATATCGAGAGTCTGCTTGCCCCATATGTCTTGTCGGTATATTATTACACAAAAGAGCTACTGTGTTTTTCAACTTGCAAATAGTTTAGGCTGTATACTCTCAGATATTCAATTACTTTAACACCTTTTATGGATACTTTTAAAAAGTGATTAGTCGCCGCTTTTCGGTCATTCGCCCAACCTTTGTTACGAAGAATGAAGAAAAACCCTTTACGAAACCTTACCTAAGGTCCAGGCACCTCCCTCCCCGAAAACAAAATGAGCTCGAAACAACCAGAACGTTTTCTACAGTGATTTTTCTGTAAAGTTGGATGGTTTAAATTATGCCCTGGAAACATTTAAGCTTCAGAAGATTTCGGAGGCTTGGATCCCTGGCACCCAGAGGGTTCCGTCCCATAGATCCAACGTCAACTTGTTTGATCTTCCCCTGAACGATACTAAACCCTATTTCTGGATCCGCCCATGCTTACGCACAGAACTGAACTGAGGTCTACTGAGAGTAGATACTGATTACTTAGCAAGCACTTTCCATCCGTCAATCAGTCAATCATGCATTAATCAGCATACGGTGATTTTAGACTGCTATTCATTGGGGGAAACAATCCAAGCTGCTTTTGATAGCGTAAATAGATTGCGTACAAAGGGTTAAAACATCTCTTATGTTTCGTTTTGATTGCACGTTTATAAGAAGTTGAAATATACCCTCATTTTTTTTGCTAAAAGCGTTATGATTGCGTGGATAGCACTTTGGATCTTGTTCCTGAAGAGTCATGGTCAGAAGTCAACCAAGTGCAAATGCAATGTAAACTGAGACTTTCAAACAACATGACAATCTTACAGCGGAAATTTTATTAGACTTCCACCGTAATCTTTAATGAACCAAGACGAGTAGGTCATTGAAAGTCAAAATGATGATGTAAAATCACTTGTTTATTCGTCCGTCGACATTCATGCTACTCTAATTAGGGTCATTTTGTACACACATTAACGATACAATCAGCTGAGTATGCCCCTGAAAAATATTCCTGCTGGCTTTTTAAGGAGTATGTATCTACCCATTCATGTTTTGATAAATTCTCAATGGGTATCATTCAAACCAGGAGCGATCTCACACTTAAGATAAAAACTGAGGTCAACGATCAAGTGCAAACCCACCATTCAATTTTGATATATGATTGTTATTCAAATGAGTTAACATCTAATGCGTATACAATTTCGGTAAACCGTTAAAATTACCCACACAAAGTATAATGTTTGCACATCAAGTGTTTTTGTTATTGTTCCCATAGCTTCACAAAAGCAGATTCCCAAAAAACATTTGAAATTTTTTGTCATAATCAATAATTAGATGGAAATATAATAAAATACATATTGTAATCAATAATTAGATGGAAATATAATAAAGTACATCTTGTAACCATTAATTAGATGAAGATATAATAAAATAATGCGATGGATATTTAACAATAATGAGTCAATAATGAGATGGATATTTAACAACAATGAGTCAATAATGAGATGGATATTTAACAACAATGAGTCAATAATGAGATGGATATTTAACAACAATGAGTCAATAATGCGATGGATATTTAACAACAATGAGTCAATAATGAGATGGATATTTAACAACAATGAGTCAGTAATGAGATGGATATTTAACAACGAGTCAATAATGAGATGGATATTTAACAATAATGAGTCAATAATGAGATGGATATTTAACAAAATCATGAAACGATTCCTTTAGAACAGTTTCTTTTTCTGTTTTTCCTTTTAATCAGTAAGGATCAAAGTAATAAAAAATCATAGAAGAATTAGATGTGCTTTCTTCGTGCATTATCAGCCAAAGATAAAGAAGACTTTTTCTCAGCCTGTCTTCCAGCTTTTCACAAAACTCTTATAGGGTAAACACCGGTCCTGATCTTGGTTGAGTTGTCTATCCCGGTGTTAATGAAAAATCCTTTTATATCAGTGTGTATAAGTCGGTGAAGACACGGTTCAATTCATCTCTGTTACTTTGCACGCGCGCATTCCCCAAATACTTTGGACTGTCCTCAGCACGCACATTTACACACAACCTCTGCCTCAGATACATATCCAGCAAACCAAAAGCAGAATTTAGAATGATTGGAACAATCCCCAAAAGGGTTCAGAGACCCTGACCATAATGGTTACAAATTTTAGAATGACTGATATCCTGAAAATAAGGGCTGATAATCTCTAGTCCAAATCTGACAACACCCTTCAAGTTGCTAAGTCAATCCCTACTCTCAGGGCCACGTGTTCTAAGTAACAGGTTGTCATAGGTACCAGAAAAATTTTTGTACCGCGGTATCTGAACGTACTGCGATAAGTACAATGGTATACCGGAATTACATTTGGGATCAGCAATTCAGTGTTCTGGGGCAGGGGCCTGACACTTTTTGTTTAATTTCCGTCTGTCAATAGCTGGAAACGTATCTGGCTCTGATTTATAGCAAGATAACTCTATATTATCTCCATGACATAATTTGGAAAAAATATTAATTATCTGGAGAGAAAATAAAAGAAAACTTTTCAGCTCAAAAGAAAATCACGCAGTAACTGAAGTTACAATATATAGCTGATACTGTGAAAGACATTGTGCTGGCATTACAGAGATCACTGATATAAACAGGAAGTGTTGATACTGAAGTCTACAAGTTTCTTACCACAGTTTGATATAGTAGGGGGCTAGACTTTGAGTGGGATATCAGAGAGGGCCAGTAAACAAAAAACACGCGAACTCAACAAACGAGAACATATTTAGAGGACTTGGGAAATTACATAAGGTTCAAACAGAAAAGAAGTGCCATTCTGAAAATCGTAGGATAATTCGTAGTCTTACAAAGGAATACATATACTTAACACATTCACATACACTAGCAAATAACTAAAACATTAATATGGGGTGTTTTGTTTGTTTTTTTAAAATCCAAATTTTTTTCCGAAATTGGATGTGGCCCGAGTATGTTTCACAACATCCCATTTGGCCACCGCGTTGGCATACGTGACACGGGCCAACATGTGATTAAAGATCATAAATAATAACTCTGTAATATTCACCATTAATTTGCGACAGATACAAACGTTTTGTAAAAAAAAAAAAACATTACTTTTAAAACAATTTTGTCATGAATACTGAAAACATGCTGTTAATACCATTCCGTACATTCCTTTCTGACAGAAACTACCGTCATACCGCTACATTGTAAAAGTACTTTGGTATATGCCACCGGAAAATAATACGCCGTAAACCCTACTTGTCATAAATAATAAAGACATAGTATGTGGTGTTTTTATGAAGAAAAAAAAAAGAAAGAAATTAAAAACTCTCCCTCCATACGCTCATGTGAATTTTTAATGGCTATAGTATACCCTATACTAAGACACCTAGGCCTCCTTACATGTGAAGTGTTCTCCTATTATTGTCTTGGAACTCCTCTTGTGTTTTATTATCTATCATCTCTTTATCCTTTTTTTTTTTTTGACGCTTTTTACTGGTGAAAAGAGTAAATTTGGTCAATTTGTAAACTGTCTGATTGTGGAACACGATCGTTTAACCCTAATTTTTCGGATAAACCGCTCTGGTGTATCGTCAGAGATGTTTAAGTGTGGGTCAGTGTCAATGACACTTATAAGCAAGTACATACGGCAAGTTGAATTCTTCAGCGCATGTTGATTCTACATTGCCCTAATAGTTCAGGTCTTCGAACGTTTATGTTTTAATTTTCTCTGACTTAGAATGTTAATGTTTAAACAGAAAGGGGCCCCGAGTGGCCGAGTGGTCTAAAGCGCTCACCGTTACGGATCACTGCCATCTGACCTCTGTCTGCGTGGGTTCGAGTCTCGGGCTCAGCCAATGTGGGTATGTGAGAAAACTTGCCGGTAGATTCTCGTGGGTCGGTGGTTCTTTCCGGGGTTTTCCCGGGTTCTTCCGCCACCATTAACACTGGCCGCCATGTATAGCCTATCTTGTGCTAAAAATGGCGTTAAACCCTATAACAACAACAACAAAAAAAAAAATTTAAACAGAGAATCGTTAAGTTGGTCTTTCACATTCATCCATTCATCTCAGATGTTCTGAGGAATTATATGACTCCATGCCACCTTGCAAATACATAACCCTTCGCATACTTATCTCGAACTTGTTGAGAGAATCATGTCCCTAATATTGCCCAAGCCTCAAATAATAGAATCATTCCTTTCAGCAGATATGATAACCTTATGAATAAATATGAACATTTATGACCCCTAAAGGATCAACCAACATATTTAATTAATCTAATCACGGTTCATATCCTGGGAAAAGGTCCGATGTTTATCAGTAACCAATCACAAATGGGTTCTTATTTTGAACTGTTAACACATGTGACTGAAGGTCAGAAGGTGTATCCGATTTCGTTTACGACAATATGCAAGCAGACTGTTAGCCTCCGCTGTGCATCAAAATTCCCAAATGTTAATGTTAACACCTGCTAATGAGAGATGCCCACAGCTGAAGAAACCTGTGGTTGATACTGATCCGTTTTCTTATGGTGCAATGCTAGAAAAGTGTCTGTGTCATTTATTTATCTATTGGTTTCTTAAAGCAAATAAAAAGGCACACCAAGAATCCTTTGTGTGACATGCAACAGTAGACCTGAATCTACATGGACCACAGTTGTTCCGATTTCAGATGAACCTAAATGCGATACTATACGATGCTAAATTACAATGGAGGGAATCACTGCATCCTAGCACCTGGACTGATGAAGCGTTTATTGAGTTTGTTTTTATTGGCATCGCGCCACAGCTTTACAATGCTTACATATGTTAAACACGATAATATAGCCAAGATAGCTTCACTAAAACAAACCCATAAAGTTCGGTGGTTAGGAACCATTACTTTGTAATTGGTATAAACTGTGGACCTCTAAAGCCCGCTCAAAAAAAGAGAAACAAACAATAACAAATCAGTCTCAAGGATGTTACACTTTAAAATCACCGTATGCAAAGGCATTGAGACCAATGTAAATTTATTATTCATTAGTATAGGTGTAAATTAACTCATTTTTCAACAAATAATTTGCCTTTAAGAAGGATAAGGTATGACACCTGGACCATTTTTAGATCATGAGAACCAACTTTGCCATAGAGTGGTGTCAGCGCGATGCAGTTCCACGTGCGTTTCTACAATAAATAAAAACCGGTGACAGCAGTTTTAGTTGAGATAGATTTCACGTGTAAAGACATTTTGATAAATAACTTCTTGATACAATCTTTTTTATTGAGACATTTCTGTACGATAGGCAACTTCTGTAAAAACAAACATCGCAGACGAAATCACTGTTTTAAAACTTTTCCACTTTGAATTATAAATAGTTGATGTGATCCATGTCTTTGAAATTAAAACATTACGTATCGTTGTGCTGTGTGGCTTATTAGGGGGGCCGCGGCAGCTCAGTTGTTAGAACGTCGGACTCGTAAACCAAGGTTCGATACCCGTCTTAGCCATCCAGAGTCGGTCGCCTCGGCCTACCTTTGAGAAAGGCACTTTACTTCCTCCGTGTGACCTTGAGAAAGGCACTTAGATCCCATTTCCTCAGTATAACATAACCAATAGTGTGTTAGAAGTGCCGTTAAAAACCAACCAAACAACAACAACAACAACAACAAAACAATTATTATTATTATTATTGTTATTATTATTGTTATTATTATTATTATTCAGGACAGTATCTATCATTGTCATATTCTCATCCGTTTTATTATTTTGTTTATTCATTTTTACATTCAAGTGTAAAGGATGTTACGTAAATTGTATAATGCAATTATTATCTACTGAACATGAGAAGGGATAGTACAACTATGACTGCATTATTCACTTCTTTATCGTAAGGAGTGCAAACGTATGCGATTGCATAATGGGGCTTTCACAAAATAGTAATTATCTTAATAGGATGAGACGGGTTATAGAGCATCAATTGCTGCAATATTTATTTCTTTTGCGATTGCTTTGACACACTCACCTAATTGTGCAGTCTGGTCTTTATAGTTTATCTTGAATAAACTTTTGTTCTTTTATTTCTCGATTTTGTGTCTATTGTACAAGTTTGAAATGTATACCAGGTACACGATAATAACACACGTGTTGTTTTTCAATATTTTTCAGATAAAAAAGATACCTGCTGCAAACCACTGACGGTACCAGCTCTGAACCATTAGACTGCCAAGATGCAAACATGAATTTAAACGAATCCAAAGTTGTGCTTCTGTATCAGAAATACCGTAGTTTGTTATTTATTGGTCAATTAGTATATATTCATGGTGTTATTCTAGAATATCAGATGGTATTTCTGCATATCGTCATACATGTAATTACATGTTTTCTTTGTACAGGTCAAAATCCTTTGAGTGCAATTTGTAGATATGAACGAAGCCAAATCCATGCATGAGTACCGTAACCCTATAAGTTAAAACAGGTATAGATGACAGTAATGTGGATGTAATTTTAGTGCACAGTTAGTGATTGAAAGTATTATCAATCACACATGAATTTCTTCCATTTTATAAAAAAAAGGACATATAATTAGGGGAATGACATTAATGTATGAATTTTCACTTTGCGTTTTCTTGCTTGGCCAAAATTGTATTGGAAGCCTAAAAACTGTTTCTGTCATTTGGAAGCACAGTGTATGAACAAAATGTAGCTAAGACCAACACATCTTCTCGCAGCTTTCTTTGAATTTCTCTTTCATAAACCGTGACTGCCTTCTCCATCGTACATTTCTGGTGGGGCGAGAATAACTTGTAACGGGTCATTATATTCAGACAACGGCTTTTAACTCGCCAACATGCCATTTAATTTGTACTCGTGCATATGAATGCATGTGTACGAGTGTACACTCTAAATTTGTACCAGTCATAATATAATCCTATCTCTCAGCCTTCTTAGTTACCTTACTGTCCTCTCAAACTATCTTGCTTCCTTTCATTCCTTTTTGTTTTTAGCTTCTTTTTT